>JASPKZ010003844.1:1905000-2177500 GCA_030220185.1 Diploptera punctata | reverse complement strand
TGTACAGATTTTTAAAAAAAATTGTTTGTAGTTGATACATCTCTGATCCGAAAGAATAATTTACTCCGATTACTATGCATTCAAGCGATGAGATGAAATGGCGAGTTGGTAAACTGTGATTTCTTACGTCACTATTTACGTAATGAGCATTCCAGCATCTAAACAAAATATCCTTCTCATCGTTTGGACGCACAGTACTTCTAATGTGTAGGGTAGATAATCATCATCATCATCATCATCATCACTCCAGGGATTAGGCAATTGCCCGTTCCGACTTCATATTGCATCAGCCCAACGTCTTCTAGGTCTTCCAACATCACGCCTTCCTCTTGCTTGATAATTTCTGGCTAACAATGGATATCTCTCCTTGCTCATTCCATCCATGTGATCAATCCATTTCTGTCTGTAATTCGTGACTTTATCCAATAAAGGCTGTACTTTCAATTCTTCTCTTATATCCTCATTTCTTATTCTATCAAGTCTTGTACATCCTTTTACTTGTCTTAGGAACCGCATCTCTGCCGTCTGTATTCTATCCTTCTGTCTTTTCACTGGAGCCCAAGTTTCACATCCATACAATATTGTGGGAACCGCCATAACATTATACATTTTTATCTTGGTTTCTTTTCTAATTTTATTTTTGAATGTTCTCTGTATTGTTCCACACACACCGTCTGAAATTTATTTATTTTGGAGTCAATATCTCTTTCCACATTGTAGCCAATATCACAGCCCAAATATTTGAAACTAGACACCTGTTCTATACTTTGATTTTCTAAAATAATTTTGGTTCTCACTGGATCTCTTCCTCTAAAAGCCATGGTCTTCGTTTTCCTTACAGAAATTTTTAGATTGTATAATTTACATATTTCATTTAATGCATGCATTGATTTCTGTAAGTCGTCTTCATTTTTCTGTATTATGATTACATCGTCAGCAAATAAAAGATTATTTATGCACATTTTATTATCCATTCTTATTCCTGGATTTACTAAAACTTTCCATTTATTAAAAATATCGTCTATATATATATATTAAACAAAGTGGGTGATAAACTACATCCTTGTCGTAATCCAGTATTTGTTTTGATTGCATCTGTTCTTTTGAATCCGGTATCTATAATTATATTTGTGTCTTCATATAATGTCTTTATTGTTTCAACAAGGCACAGCGGGTATCCTTTCATTCGTAATATTTCCCATAATTTTTGTCTGTTTACTCGATCGAAGGCCATATCCAAATCTATAAATCCTATGTAAGTTATGTTCTCTTCTCTTTTCTATGAGTTGTTTCAGTGTAAAGACATTGTCTATACATGACCTTCCCTTTCTGAATCCACTTTGATTTTCACTTATTATTACTTCTGTTATGTTTCTCAATCTATTATTTATTATTTTCGTATATATTTTGTAGCCAGTATTCATTAAGCTAATCCCTCTGTAATTCTCGCAATTTCTCCGGTCTCCTCTTTTGAATATATTCTTGACAATTGCTGTTTTCCAAGTGGTTGGAATCCCATAGGTCTGCCAACATATATTAATTAGATGAAGTATTCGTAGTTTACACAATATTCCACTATATTTGATTAATTCCATATTTATATTATCTAATCCTGTTGCTTTCCTATTCTTAGTGGTTTTCAAAGCCATTTCTAATTCATTTATGTCTATTACATCAATATTTTCCACTTTTATTTCTTCCTCATTGTTCTCTTTTCCTTCAATTTCCTCCTTTTTCCAAAGTTTTTCATAATGCTGGATCCATTCTTGTTCTGGGACTATATTCAATCTGGCAGAATCTTTCTCAGTCTGATTTAGATGTTTCACTAATTTATAACCTATTTCTTGTCTTCCATACATATCATGTTCTACTGAGCTTATAAATTTATCCCATGACTCCTGATGGGATTTTCTTATAATGCTTTTAGCAATTCTCCTTTTCATTTTATATTCTTCATAAGATTCTTCTGTTTTCAGTCGTAAGTATGTATGATATGCTTTTTGTTTTTCATTCACTGCATTTTGTATATTCGCATTCCAAGTTCTCAAGCCCTTCCTATTCTTATTCTATTTTTCTTTCCTAATATCTCATTTGCTGTTTTATGTATTACATTTGATATATTTTCCCATTCAATATTTATATCTTCTGACGTCGCTATCTCTGATATATATTTATTCATTCTGCTTTCATAATGTTGTCTAATACTTTGATCTTGTAATAAATATATTTTATATACTTCTTCTTGGTTTCTTTTGTTCTTTATGTTATTTTTCCGCCATTTAGCTATTATGTTTATTTTGCTTATCACGAGATAGTGATCAGAGTATATATCGCTGCCTCTATGTACTCTCACATCTTTTACCAAGGCTCCTAGCTTGTTGTTTACGATTAAATAGTCAATTATTGATCTTAAGTTATATCCACTTCTTGTATATTTATGTATGTCCTTTTTTCGGAAATAGGTATTCATTATTTTTAATTGATTATAGGCTGAAAACTGTCTCAAATCCTGTCCATTATCATTTATTGTTATTTCTCCATTATTTCCTATTACATTAGGTATAGGGACATTGCCTACTCTGGCATTTAAGTCTCCACTTATTATTAAATGATGATCTTTTGTATATTTATCAACTAATGTTTGTAATGTTTTATAAAATTTTTTGTTTCTTCTTTCTTGCCTTCCTCTGGGGCATACACAGCAATTATCATCATATATCCTCTTTCAATTTAAATCTGGCTATCAGGATTCTTTCATTTATAAACTCATAGCTATTCAATTTGTTCTTCCATTTTTCATCTATTAAAATTGCTACTACTCCACACTGCGCTCTTGTTGTCTGTTTTCTACTCCGCTATACAACATAGTATAGTGTTGTAAGTCCTTTGTTCCTTTTAGTTTCTTTTTTGTTTCTGTTATTGTTGCTATATTTATTTCTTTTTTCTTTAATTCTCTTTCTAATTCTTCTTCTTTTGTATTTATTCCCCTAACGTTCCAATTTCCTAATTTCAAAATGTCCTTTATTCCAAATCGTATCCTTTTATCTTGCTTGGGTCGGTTCCTTTTATGACAATCCGGCTGATTTCCATGAAGCTTCTCAGTAAGATAAATGTCTCCTGGAAGCGTTACGAGCGCTTCGCAGGACAAGGATGGTGGAAGGGCTGCTTCCTCTGAGCCTCCAAACATGCTCCTCTGGGTATCCACCCCCCAAGAGAGGGCTGCTTCTTCCGCTCTTCAAGCCCTACAAGTTTAGCTGTGCTATTCCTTGTCGCCCTGTTGACCGTTGAAGACTTGACTTGACGAAGATGTGGCCGCCCAATATGGATACAGACGCCATTCCTTCGTTGTGAGCTATACTTAGTTCCCCTCGCCTCTTACCCACCAGCAAGATTAACCTAAGTCAATCTTCCCCAGTAGAGTCGTCTGGTTCATCGGGTACTAAGCCCCCCCACCACGTCAAGGTGATAGCTCCTGGGGGGTAGATAATAAATATGTTATAGGCGTACGGGTATTATGTGACTTTGATTGAATTGTTAAAATCTTAAAATTAATAAAATCCAGACATATTAGTTAAAAACAGTATTAATATAAGGCACAAATAATAAATATCAATTAAAACATTTTGTTAATCTGCAGCAAAATAATAGAAAGTGAAAAAATCATTTATTTAATTGTTAACTTAGAAATTCAATACGACTTTTTTAAATAATAATAGCAAAGGTAGCCCATACAATCCCTGAGAGCAAGGGTCTCATACGGAGTTGGGGTAGTTGGAGTGCTCTCATATGGCGTGCCAAGCTATTAGAGAGTTTCCCCTTGATATTAGCCTTCCCTAAACACTTTGGTTATACATTACACTTCCCACATTGATTTGTTCGAATGTTTCACAAGACGCTATTCCTTTCACTGTAGTCACTACATCCTGGACTTTGTAGTTTTGTACTGCTTTTACAGTTACTGCCGATCTCTTTCAATATCTTCCTGCCCCTTTCTATTGCTATTTGAATTAATTGGACATCCGTTCCCGCAGATGGTCTTGAACATGTTTCTCCATCTCTGTTTCGGTCATCCTCTACTTCTTTTCATCACCTAGGGTCATATGTGTTGCGCCGTATGTCTATTTAGCTGTAGGCATAATACATTACCTCCCATCTCCACTCTATCGTTTGTGAGATATACAAAAAAAAAGTGGTTTAAGAAGGGAAATTAAAGATTAATATTAATTTTAATTTCCCAAAGTAAGAAAAATAACATGTTAAATAAGTAAATTCATATTTAGTTTACATTGTCAAACCACATTTTTTTACTATGTCCTTGAGACCAGTTCTGTTCTGTTTGGGATTTGCTCCTTTATTACTCTGTCCCTCAATTGCATTTTTAATCTATACATTACAAATACATCATAGTAAATACCAGTATATTCCCCGTAAGAAACATGAAATAAGAAATTAGCGAATCATAAGGTAAATTAGGAATAACTAACATATATTTAAACCTGGGTTCTCCGTATGAGTTCGAGAATTATTAAATTATTTCAATTAAGATAATGATAAAATATTTTGTTTAAGAAATGGTGGCTATTAGGCACGTTTACTATTGTCACTATCCAAACTTACTGTATAAAAGGTTGGTTTAAAAATAGTGTCAGTTAAATTCTACCCCTAAACTAACTAACTTACTGGCTCTATCAAAACCAGGATCATGGCTGCGCGGGCATAAGCTCTCCATACATCCCTATTCTGAGCTAATGTTTTCCAATCATCCCTTGTATAATCTACTTCCCTCAAATCGTGGGTAATGGTATTCTCCCACCTCTATCTTAGTCTACCAACTGGGCGTTTCCCCTCTGGTTTTGCTACAAGAAACTTCCATGCACCTCTTTTATCCCTCATACGTGCCACATTTCCTGCCTATCGCAGTCTATGAGACTTAACTGTTCTTATTACTCGTATATCTGGTTTTCTATACATATAATTTAGTTCGCTATTACCTAGTTTTTTCCATTCACCAGTCTGTTCATCTCTTTTTGGCCCAAAGAATTTCCTAAGAACTTTATTCTCAAATACTCGTAATCTCCTTTCCTCCCTTAAATTAAGAGTCCATCTTTCGCATCCATATAATGTAACTGAGAGAATAACAGTTTTATATATTTTCAGTTTAACGTTTTTTGAAAGGAGTTGGTACGACAAGAGTCCCTGTAATGCATAATAGCATGCAATTCCAGAATTGAGCCTATGTTTAATTTCTGTGTGCATCTCCTTCCTATTTGTAATTATTATCGTTCCTACATATTTGAATTCAGCCACTCAAAATTTTCCTCATTTGTCATTGGTTGTCTATTTCCATTATATAATGCTTTTCTATGTGTGAATATATATATAGTTTTATTGATGTTTATTTCCAGTCCCAATTTCTTAGTGTTGTCCCTTAGTATCTTCTCGTTATCACTCAATAATGCTAGATCATCAGCATAAACTAACAGCCTATTAATACCATTGAGTTGTAGATCTTCTTCATTCTTCAAAGATTTGATAGCATTCTCTAGTACAGAATTGAATAGTAGAGGAGATAGTCCATCTCCTTGCTTTAATCCATTGTGAATTTCAAAAGTATCCGAAAACTGTTTGTCTATACATACCCTGCTCTTTGTGTCATTTAGACATATTCGTATAAGTTTAAATTTCTATATATTTTCAACTCTAGAATTTGAGATTTATAGATAAATACGGATTCTATATTAATTAATTGTCTATACATACAAGTAATATATTGTAGTAATTTTAGAGAACCAACATTTTAATGGTATTGTTTGAAATTTAATAAAGTAGTAAATATAATTAAGTGCAACAGTCTGCTGTGTATATTAATTACATTCAAAGTTATAAAACTGAACTTTACAAAGTGGAATGTGAACTAATGAGTTCGTTCCACTGTGCAGTTCATGTGGTCAAGTCACTTAACTCTTGTAATCCGCGATAATTTTAATCATATTTCACTGCAGTTGATCGCTTCCACTCTATTACTGAATATGGTTGACTGTTATTCCCAGTTCAATGATATACAAAAGTAGGTCACTTTAACACAATTTTATTGTTTTTCACTGCATATACTCCTTCAAACACAGTGCATATGTTTGTCACAATTGCTGGTTTTATTGCAGAATAAGAACTAATATGTATAATTTAAAATCAAATAAGATGTATTGCCTTGGGACTACAAGATACGTTTATTAACTATATGGGATACTCTGAAAAAAAAGATCAATTTTTGGAGAGGATGTAGCATGCAACACAAACAAAAATATGTTGTAAACATGAGTTCTAAAATTTTTATTAATGGGGTATGAGATCCTGGACGCTAAAGTCACATAAACACATAAAAGAAGGTATCCATCCATAGTAATTTTGCCCGAGGGCAGGTCTTTCACTGCAATCATAGCATTTTCATATTATGCTTTGCAGCTTTACTAGGGAATTGTAGGTGTGGTAGCTTCCCGTTGCTTTCCACACCGGTGAAGGGTGATGGTGATGATAAGGATCATGAGGGCCATATGATTTTCGGGGACCGTTTTGGCCTTAAAGTTTTCCTTACATTTGTCTTACAGGTGAGGAAAAACCCCGATATAAACCTTACCCAGAAAAACTGTCCCGACCGGGGATCGAACCCGAGCCCGCTGCGTTACAAGGCAGCACGCTACTTCGAGATCACAGCGGTGGACAAAAGAAGGTATAAAGGGAAGGGGAACTTTAAAATAAGACAGTGAGAGAAGGAGGAGCAGGGGGAGAGAGAGAGAGAGAGAGAGAGAGAGAGAGAGAGAGAGAGAGAGAGAGAGAGAGAGAGAGAGAGAGAGAGAATGGGAGAAGAAAAAGGATGGCTGGAAAGGAAATTGAATAACAATTCCAATGAATTGGAATGCATATTTAATAAATCAGTCTTTTGGCAATAAGCATAATTGAGGAAACAGAGCATATGTATATTAATTTATCTCTGTCATACCGCCCCATCAATGATGTATTGTGACCCCATTTATCAGATTAATGTCGGCGTACACTTTAAGTATTTCATTGTTCCTTCGCCTCCGTGTCGCCAATAATATGTAAGATGTTCAACTGATTATTTGGTGTTGTGTTACAACTTCCAACCTGTACAGTATTCAAGTGTCGCTTCTGCAACAGATGCCCTTAAATACTGATCTAAGTACTTTTGCACATTTAATTCATTACTTCAAATAATTTATCATCATCGTCAACAACAAGGATCAAGCTCCGATCTAATTATAAGTCGAATTGATCCCTCCATCTCTTCAATGGTCTTCCCAACATTCTTCTCCCTTTTGGTTTATAATTATACATTCTTCTTGGTATGCGCTGTTCATTCATTCGTAATACGTGCTGAAGATAAGCATTTTGATAATATCTTATTATTTCACAGAGATTAAATATATGAAGTTCTATTCTTATATCTATTTGTTTACTATCTGCCCAAGTGCAGATTTTTATCCTCTCCGCTATCCCTAATCGTTTGTCCTTATTTATTGCTGTGGTCGTATCCTGAAATCTAATCCGGCCTTTGCTTTGAGATGAGTCAATAATAATAAATGTCCCCTGACCGCGTTACGAGCGCTGTGCAGGGTAAGGATAATGACAGGGCTGCTGTCTCAGAGCATCTATCCATGCTCCTCTAAGTATTAACCCCTTTAGAGAGGGTTGCTGCTTCCGCTCCTTGAGCCGTTGTGATGATCGCCTGGTATCACGTCGCCTCGTAGACCGTTGCAGACTTCTTGGTCGTTGTCAATCTTCTGGCAGACGTCTCCCACGTTGCGGACTATTCTTAATTTCCTCTCACCTCTAACCAATCGGCAGGTTAGCAAAGCTAAACTTCCCCGATTTGGTCGTCTGGTTCATTGAGTACTCGGCGTCCCCACCACGTCGTGGTGATAGTCCACGGGGGGAATAAGCATAAACATTTATAAAAATACCCAAATATCATCATCATCATCATCACTCCAGGGATCAGGCAATTGCCCGTTCCGACTTCATAATGCATCAGCCCAACGTCTTCTAGTCTTCCAACATCACGTCTTCCTCTTTCTTGATAATTTCTTGCTAACAATGGATATCTCTCCTTACTCATTCCATCCATATGATCAATCCATTTCTGTCTGTAATTCGTGACCTTATCCAATAAAGGCTGTACTTTTAATTCTTCTCTTATATCCTCATCCGGCTGATTTTCATGAAGCTTCTCAGTAAGATGAATGTCTCCTGGAAGCGTTACGAGCGCTTCGCAGGACAAGGATGGTGGAAGGGCTGCTTCCTCTGAGCCTCCAAACATGCTCCTCTGGTTATCCACCCCCCCAAGAGAGGGCTACTTCTTCCGCTCTTCAAGCCCTACAAGTTGTTGCTGTGCTATTCCTTGTCGCCCTGTTGACCGTTGAAGACTTGACGAAGATGTGGCCGCCCAATATGGTTACAGACGCCATTCCCTCGTTGTGAGCTATACTTAGTTCCCCTCGCCTCTTACCCACCAGCAAGATTAACCTAAGTCAATCTTCCCCAGTAGGGTCGTCTGGTTCATCGGCTACTAAGCCCCCCCACCACCACGTCAAGGTGAATAGCTCTTGGGGGGTTACCTAAATGTGCCCTCATTAATATTTGGTTTGATATTTATATTATTTATAATTTATTGTTGTTTCTGGAAACTGATTTATTAGAAAACCCTTCTAGAGAGAACTGATATTTTTAATATAAGTAGTCTATACGTATTCTAAAAATCCACCGCTATGGTCTTGAGGTAGCGTACTGCCTTGTCACGCTGCGGGCCCGGATTCGATTCCCAGTCGGGACAGGCTTCTGGGTGAGTTTTTTCGGGGTTTTTCGTCACCTGTAAGACAAATGTCAGGAAGCTTAGGGCCCAACGGTCCCCAAAAATCATCCGGCCATTATCATCATGATCATCCTTCACCTGTGTGGAAAGCAACGGGAAGCTACCACACCTATGATTCCCTAGTAAAGCTGCAAAGCATAGCATGAAAATGCTATGTTTACAGTGAAAGATCTGCCCTCGGATAGAATTACTATGAATGGATGGATATTCTACATTGCCATTACAGAATTTTCTTTCCCTTGTTAGTACTGTGTTGAATTGTAGATCAGTTGTTTAAACTACCGCCTTTGAATTTCGCGAGCGACAGGTGGACTCCTTATAAGCCAATGGGAGTTAAGACTCGGGTCGTATGCACCCAGAAAACGATCTCTCTAGAAGGGTTTTCTAATAAATCAGTTTCCAGATACATCGATTCTAGAACAATAAATCTCTTAGACTTTATATAGAGAGAATTTGCTATCAGTTCCAGAATGTTTCTTCCTTCTGATAAGAAGATGCGAGCGTCGGAAAAGCGAGTCGTGTACAAAGTGTGGACGAGTAAACGTAACATAAGTGAGTAGAAAAAATGGGTTAAGTGAAGCTGTCGGCGAGTGAAAGGAACTGAGTAATATAATAAATTGTGAAGGAAGAGACTTTAGTAGCAGCAAATTATTCGTGAAAAAATCAGAGAATGTTGTGAAATAAATAAAGTGAATTTGGAAATTTTGTGTAAACATCTGTGAAATTAAATTAAGGAAATTCCATCTGAATCCTACGTGACCGCCATCAGTGGCAGTCACGACAAAGCCACATTTAGGACCAGCAGCATAAGACATCATACTGGATGCTGTAGTGAAGAATGAACTGCTGAAGATGGAACGGATGTCGTGAAAGGTCTACAGGCATAAAGATTACATATTTTAAAAGTTGAGGACGACGGATTTTACCGAAGAAGGTATTTTAACTTATTTTATTTTATGACTCTCCACCTCAACAGTTTAACAATGAATTTTATTAGTATTGAATACTTAACCTATAATATGTGTCACTTTTTTACCATTCTTATTTATGCAACACAGGGACTATTTTAGTTTTATTGTGCATAGTTATTGTAATTGTATTAGAGCATATGGCGGCACGCCGTAGCGTAGTGTTTAAGGCACTGCGCTACAAGCCGGAAGGTCGAGTCCCGGTGGGGTTAGGATTTTCAAACTGACTCAAACCTTCTGGCGGCACTATGGCCCTGGGGTCGACTCAGCCTCTAACGGAAATGAGTACCAGACGCTTGTTTTGGGGGTAAAGACGGCCGTCACGCAGAGCTGACAACCCGGCTGACATCAAGTGCCGACTGTCCAGAATAGTGGGAGCCTTAACCTCCTACTACCCCAAGGGCCTCCTGAGGTCTATAGTGGGATACCTTTACCTTTTTTTTTTATTCGAGTATATTTTAAATTAAGTCTTTTTTATTTCAACCTCACATTATAAAATTAACGGTAATAAAAATGCCATCATCATCAATTGCAGTCATGGATTAGGCCATTGGCCTGTTCCGCTTCAGGATAGACATTGATCTCTCCATCGCTTCTTAGGTCTTCCTGGGTCTCTTCTCCTTGTGGGTCTGTAGTTTAATAGCTGTAGAGGTAGTCTATTGTTTGACATTATTTTGCCAATTATTTTGGTACATTTGCCAATTATTTTGGTATATTTGGATGGTTTCAGTTATTGCTGGTGTGTTGATAGCTTTGCGGATATCTTCATTACGCATGTGTAGCCTATAACCCGCTAAAGGTCTTATTAACTTCTTTTCTGCAGCTGCTATCCTATTTAATTTAACTGTAGTAAGAGTCCAGTTATCAGAGCCATAAAGTAGAGTTGGAAGAGCCATTGTTTTATAAAATTTTATAATTGTATCTGGGCTTACTTTTCGGTGAAGAGTGTTTTTATTGTTCCTATACGTTTTTGGAATTTGATCAGTTTTATGTCTATGTCTTAACAAAGTGTCCTAGGAAAGGTTACAGCCAAGAAATGTAAAGCTATTAACTCGATCTATTATAAATGTTATTTATATATATATATATATATATATATATATATATATATATATATTTTTTTTTTTAATGTTTAACCTTCAAATTGACAAAACGCTAATGTATCGTGCCAGTTATTTAAATGTGTCGGACCGCAGAGAAAACGAAATCATGCATAACTGTTATTCTTATTATTATGTAATTCGACACAGATTTAAGTAATTTCTACTCGTTCTTTTTCTTCTGTTTTATTAAAAATATTAAATAAAGGGGTATATTAAAAGATGTGAAGAATTTGAGTACCTGGGAGTAAATGTAGATAAATAGTAAAAACAAGAAAGTGGTATTAAAACAGAATAAATAAAGGTAGTGCAATAACAGCAATGAAGGATGGAGTCTTGTGGAACAGACATACCAGAAAAAATAAGTTACAAAATATATAATTCAACAGTGCGAAATACTGTCACATATGAAGCTGAAGTTTGGAAATTCATCAAAAACTTAGAACAACATTTATGTCGATGGAAATGGATTTCATGAGGAGTGCAGCAGATGTTCAACATTAGAAAAAAATAAGAAATACTGTGATACGAGAAAAAATGAATATTACATATTCAATTGTGGATTATATAAGAAACAAGCAATTAATTTGGTTTGGGCAAATATGACGAATGTAAGAAGAAAAGTTACCCATAAAAACATTGGAATTATGTCCACCTGGAAGAAGAAGGAAAGGAAGACCTGGAAACTCGTGGATGCAAGAAATAAGAACTAGAATGAAAACAAGAGGACTAGATGACATGGAGTGGATGGATAGAGACTAGTGGAGAAGGAAAACAAAACTCTAGGCACAGAAAGGTGTGTAAACATTGAAAAACTGTAAATAAAAAAATAAAAAATAAATAAACCAAATTATGTATCCTGTAGGATACATTACAAATTTAAGAGTTAAAAATTAAAGGGCTTTATATTAATGGTAGCAAGTGGAAATCCAAGCTAGTTTACTTATAAAAGTAAAAGTGATATAATATTTTACATTTTATAATCAAATCAAGTGAATTTCTAAGGAAGGAACTATTTATGAATGCCAAATGCATTAGGAAGAGCGTTATATAACCACAAATATGACGGAAAGAGTTATAACCGCAAAGAAAAATCTCAACTTGTTCTGGACTTTGAACTCGGCGGAAGTAATTTCCAATGAGTGTGGGTGGATTTGGCATCGCAATAACACAGTGTTTTTCTTCCTAAACTGCGATCGAAACTAAGTTACTCAAAAAGAAAGGTTAGTGACGTTCTTAGAACTCCACGTTCAAGATAAAAGTACTTAAGTTTGTAGAAAATGTATAATTGCAAAATTTACCATATGAGAGGGTAGTAGAATTTAATAGTTTTATCGCTATATCGTTCTGCAAAGCGGCGACGTTTAAAAATTTAAGACAGATCAGGTTTTAACGAAAACAGAAGGTCTATACTGTAGGTAATTTAAAAGACACAGGGCGCGTTTACAAATATAAAAGGTAAATAATAATGGTTAAAAAAAGGAATCTGTTTCCTTTGACAATATTTTTTTTTTTACTTTCATTCTAAGTTTAAATGCGCATCTAGTTTTTTCCCCATCAGATTGGGTTTCATGTGGTAATAGTACACATTTTATCTAATTAGTACATTCGTGACACTAAATGGTAAACATAATATTTAATGTTATATATGATGATTTTCGGCCATATTTTGCATTGCAAGTTTTTCCTTGAGGTCCTGCTGTAATCGACCAATATAACAGCACTCAATTTTCCTTGGTAACATAATGCCAGGCTAAAAAAACCATTGATCAGTATTCTCACCATGTTCAAATTGAAAAAAAAAATTTGGGAATACGAATAAGTCTTATATGGTTACATATTTGAATTGTGTGTAGTCAGAATAGAAAAATAATTTTTTCCAGTTTTATGATACTATTCTCACCATGTTTTCAAATTGAAAACTCCATTTTTGGGAAATACGAATAAGTGTGAGCTCAGAAAGAGAAATTTTCCAGTTTTATAACACAAATTTCAGCATTTATTAGCTATTAATGGGTGGAAGATAAGAACTCTACACAAAAGTAAAAATAGATAAATAACAACTGTAAAAAAGTAAGTCCATTGTATATAGTAATAGTAGGACTTTATTAGACAAAAAGTAAGATATTTATACAATATTATTTATAAATATGGGTCGCACGGGCAGTAAGCCGTACGTGCTATTGACAGTCCGTTACAATAAAGTAATAATTGGTACTAGTGTAAAAGAAAAATAAACAACAAAAAATCAATAACATTACAATTACATAAAGAAAACACAATAATATTACAATTAAATAATAACACAATAGCATTATACACTAATTAATTTATATATAATTGTTAAGAATTAATGGTATTGCATTTTGATAACATATATTTATTCTAGTTAATAAATTCTATCTTCAAGCCACAGTTAGTCCAAAAGCATTCAAGACTGAAAGTGTATAAAACACTGGCTCTTCCAACTCTTTTGTATGGTAGTGAAGTATGGACGTTGAAACAGAAGGATATACAGAGACTTAGATCTGCTGAAATGAGATATCTTCGGAGGACTGCAGGATACACACTACTAGATCACAAAAAAAAATGAAGACATCTTAGAAGAATTACATATGGAATCTTTAGAAAACAAAATTTCTGATTATAAGTCAAGATGGATACAACATGTTCATCGAATGGAAGATCACAGGATACCCAAACTAATGTTAAGATATCAACCTGCAGGAAGAAGAAGACCAGGACGTCCACTCAAAAGACTTCTGGATGGTGTTTCTCTTGAGGCCGAAACAGGTCAACAAATGGCCTAAATTCGTGAATGTACTATGATGATGATGATGATATTTATTCTATATATATATATATATATCCATCCATAGTAATTCTGCCCGAGGGCAGGTCTTTCACTGCAATCATAGCATTTTCATGCTATGCTTTGAAGCTTTACTATGGAATTACGGTGAGGGATGGTGATGTTAATGATAAGGATGATGATGACCAGATGATTTTCGGAGATATATATAGCGTAATAAAATCTTATATGGTTACATATTTGAATTGTTTGTAGTCTGAATAGTTGATTGAGTTTTCTTGTGAAATCATTATGTTGACCAGGGAAATGTTAATCCAATAAATTTGAAATGCATTTTAGGAAATACTGAATTTTATTTTACTGATCCCGCTGGGAACTTGCTTGCTCCCATAGTGGGAAGTTTCTAACCAGACTTAGTTAGGCTTATATCCCTGTACATGTCAGCGAGTGACATGTGGTTAGCACATCGCCCCGATGAGACATCTAGTAGAAAACTATGATATTACTTGGATGGAGAAGATCGGTTAAATTTCACTCAGATACCTTTTTTAGAGGCTTCAGATTCTTTTATGATACTGAAAATCTTCAGATTCGCGGCCCATGGCTTAAAATCAATCTCAGAGGAACTGTTACTTGGATTTTTCCATCCTAAAAACCCATTGACCTTGGCCGGGTTTGAACCCGCGATCCTCGGGACTTGAGTTAAACGATACACGGATTAGAGGTTGTAAATTGATTAAATGAAGAGAGATCTGATTATAGAGAAGCTGCAGACAAACAAACCGAGATAATAAACACAAGGTCTAGCTAACTAACTAATTCTCCGGCACTATCGAACCGATAGGTGCATGGCCGCGCGGACTTAAGCTCTCCATACATTCCTATCCTGAGATATTTTCCAATCATTCCCTATATAACCTACTACCCTCAAATCATAGTTAATGTTATTCTCCCAACTCATTCTTGGTCTATCAACTGGGCGCTTTCCCTCTGGTTTTCCTACAAGAAGCTCCCATGCACGTCTTTCATTCCCCATTCGTGCCACAAGTCCTGCCCAAGGTACTTTTTTCGTCTAGCTTATCACCTTCGACCAGTCCGGCATGGGTAACCCTATCGACAGCAATGCTACCGCCGGCATAGCTCTCATGAACACAAGGTCTCAGTAAAAAATATCTGAGTTATCATTTTTGTTTAAGTTGTTTATATTTGATACTATACCAGTTATATGACGAAATGAGATGACTTAGAGACATTAATTAGGGATTTAATAATACCGACAAATTAAGATGTAATTGGCCGCATATTCAGCAGGTTAAACTTTACATTTATTTTCTTATAGAACATACGGTCACATTTAATCTGGTTTGTATTCATATTCTTTAGATGTTAAAAAATCACACATTGTTTGCCGACAGTTACATTATTCTGTGAAGATAACTTTTGGAAATACAGTTACTACTTTTTATAGTTGGATTTCTATTATCTCTACGTATGTACAGATGCCATCTCATATTGTTCCATGCTATTATTTAATTCCAACCCTAGATTATGAGTAGTCAGAAGTTAATAAATCGCCCTCCACCTCTGGGTCCGGATTCGCAACTCAGTCACTCCATGTGGAGTTCTTGTTGGACGGATCGGAACCATAACATATTTGTTCAGGATTTCTCAAAATTTCCACTTTTAGAAACTTCATTCCATAATTTTTCATACTGTGTCATCCATTTCTTTCCATATCATTTAATCTGCTCCCGTAAAGGTGCGAAAGGAATGGTCAGCCGCCATCAGCCGGATACCACAGATCTTCAATAATAAGGGCTTCATTTCGTCTCAACCCTTGACTTGGAATTTCGCCGGATTCTAGTTGAGGGTTAACTCCACTCGATTAACGGTATCAATTGATAACTCAGATATCTTTTCTCTACAATACTGGATTTCTTATATAAAATTTCCTGTAATGTCCTCTATTACCAGAGAAATTTCTTGGATTTAATTAATTTACATTGTACACTAATTAACGATGTAGTGAAACCATCTTTAGTACAAAATAACAGAAGATTATGACTATATAAGGTTCTCGCAAAACCAGTATTAAGATATGGTAGTGAAGCATGGACAATACGAAGAAGAGATGAAAGCCGAATAACAGCAAATGAGATGCGATTTATGCGCCGTATAGCAGGCTATACAAAGTGGGACCATAAAAGAAATGAGGAAATTATGGAAGAGTTGGATGTAGAACCTATTCTCTACCATATTCAAAACTACCAGAACAACTGCAAAGCCCATCTTCAACGAATGCCGTCTCATAGAATTCCAAAAGTCATGCTTCATTACTGCCCTGAAAGCTAAAGATCGCTGGGATGTCCAAAAAAGCGTTGGATGGAAAATTCCTCTTTGAGACCGTAACAGGCCACACGCCCCAATACTTGCACGGATGATGATGATGATGATGATGACATTGTGCATTCATCTCAAACCAAATTTTCGTAGTAAATTTACTTTGCCATTTTCATGAGGCAAAACTAATTTAACAATATGTTTCTACATCAGCAATCCACTTGAATGTAGGTCTGCATCTTATTAGAACAATAGAACTGAATAGAGACAACAGTGAAGTAATCTTCAGAAGAACACTTAGCATAGAATCGGTATAGAGAATGTTGAAGAGAAACTTTATGATCTTACAAATAATTAGAACAAGTTTGGAGTAGGTAACCATTTCTCCTCAGTAATTATTCCATATATCTTGCTTGCAAATTAACACAGGAAAACAGGTGAAATTAATTTCACTCTATCATTCAGGGATAATCATCTTCACATGTTAAACTTCAAAGGATAAAAAGTAAATGTTGACCTGTTCCAGCTTTACAATTTATTTTTCATATCTATTCTTAAGTTTGTCTCGTTAACTACTATAATTTCTACAAGGTTTACGTATAATGTTTTACTTATTCTGCCATAACTAAGGCTATAATGCTTTCTCTTCCACTGGTCCAGCATAAATACATTTCAATTCTATGTACAATAAGCTATATAAGCTATAAAAATTATAACATTTAAACCATATATATACAGGGTGAACAGGACCTCACCGACAAAATGATAGAGATAATAGGCCATGCAGAGAGGATCATTTTTTGTGAAGGAACATCTTCTTCTTCTTCTACTACAAGGTTTAGGCTATGCAGCCTGTTCGGGCGAAGTTAAAAGTGGAGTCCATCTTCTGCGTGGTCGGCCAACATCTCTTGTTCCTCTGGGATTATACAGGAAGGTTCTTTTTGGTATTCTTTCGTTGTTCATTCTCATTAAGTGTTCTGTCCATTTCTTATTATTTTAGCTGATTTTATTCGCTTTTTAGTAATAAACGATTCATCTGGCCACCTTACAAGGGCTGCGCAGATATAGTTGGGTTGTGGGATTGCCACCTTACAGCCTCCCAACTTGCTTCAGCTTTTGTTTTTAGGGTGCTTTCCCTTAGGTAGATTGCCTTCTCTTCGGCTCTGAGCTCTACCTGCCCATTATAGCCGTCCAATCTGGAACAGACGCTATGCTGATTTTGGTTCAGCCCGGGTATTTCATTTCCCCGGTACCACCTATATTTAGGAGGCATTCTCCTATCCACCACCTGGGGAGGCGGCCGATGGGGGATCAGCAACCCCTCACGGGGTGAAGGAACATATAGTCGCAAACACGTTGTTTATGAGTTATGCGCAGATGAAAGTAAGGGTCGAAATTGAATACAAACAATTGTACACGTATCATTTTATTGAAAATGACATGTTTTACAATGTTCAAACAGTCGCCCCTGTGACTCATTGCATGTTTGATATCGTCGCAGCAACGATCGGCCAGCAAGGCCGATCATGGCAGGATTCTTTTTTACTCGTCAAAACACTTATTGTTTGAGCACTTATTGTAAAAACATGCCTTTTTCAATAAAATTACACGTGTACAATTGTTTGTAATCAATTCCAACCCTTATGGGTGAACATTTTCATCTGCGTATAACTCACATACGACGCGTTTGCGACTATATGTTACTTCACAAAAGATGATCCTCTCTGCATGGCCTATCATCCCTATCATTTTGTCGGTGAGGTCCTGTTACACTCTGTATATCCATCCATAATAATTCTGCCCGAGGGCAGGTCTTTCCCTGCAATCATAGCATTTTCATGCTACGCATTGCAGCTTTATTAGGGAATTATAGGTGTGGTAGCTTCCCATTTCTTTCCACACCGGTAAAGAATGATGATGATAATGGTCAGGACGATGATGATGGCCGGATGATTTTCGTACACCGTTGGGTCCTAACATTCCTGACATTTGTCTCACAGGTGAGGAAAAACCCCGAAAAAATCTCACCCAGGAGCCTGTTCCGACCGGGAATCGAACCCGGGCCCGCTGCGTGACAAGGCTGTACGCTACCTCGAGATCACAGCGGTTGACATATTGTATATATATATATATATATATATTGTATATATTACTTAGTCCCGCGCCGTAGCCGAGTGGTTACGCAAGATGTCCCGGCACAGATCTAAGGGACTTGCGCTGGTTCGAATCTCCATGGGAGAAGAAGTGTTCTCATGGAATTTCGGCCAGTATGGGACCGGTGCCCACCAAGCATCGTGATGCATTTGTGTAGGTACAATAAGTAGCGGCTCCTGGTTGAGCCAGAAAGAATTGGCTAAGGTTCAACGTAGGGCTATGCCATTATAGAGATACCCTTGCTTATATAAAAAGTATATATTTGTTCCATTGGACTAATGGTCACTCCTGGTTCCTAGGACCACGGTTTTAAAACTGACCAGGGTCTATTAATTTTTCATTGCGTAAAAATACTGAATATGACTTCCCTTGGAAAGTAAATGAAGCCATGGTTTTCGAGTCGTAGATTTATTGCACGTAAAAGAACCTCAAGCCTGAAAAGATACTTCTGAACAAAATTTGTCGACCGTTTAACGTCCAGCTATTAGTTATGACACTAAGCCGTTAAAGAACGTCGTTAAATAATATAATATAATCTACCTTAAAGGGACCCGGAACGTCCTACACTTATAATGTTAAATGTAAGGAACATTTTCTCCTGTACTATTAATCCTATCAGGGGCACGCCGTAGCGCAGTGGTTAAGGCACTGAGCTACAAGCCGGAGGGTCGAGGGTTCAAGTCCCGTTGGGGTCAGGATTTTTAAACTGACCAAAACCCTCTGGCGGCACTATGGCCCTGGGGTCGACTCAGCTTCTAACGGAAATGAGTACCAGACGTTTGTTCTGGGGTAAAGGCGGCCGTCACGCAGGGCTGACAACCCGGCTGACATAAAGTGCCGATTGTCTAGAAAATGTGGGAGCCTTAACCTCCTACTACCCCAAGGGCCTCCTGAGGCCTGTTGTGGGATCACTTTACTTTACATTAATCCTATCAAGTTGAAATTTTACAGCGAAAAGGTTCATATATTTAGAGACTTCTGTCATAAGGATTTATATAGATATGCATTTATATCAAAAATATTTTTTTCTTTACAAATATTTTCTTTCAGTTTTTTAAACTGTATTTTGCAACCTGCATTCTTTAATTACTGAGCTATTACAACATCTATATGATAGAAATTGTATATGAGCACTACATCGAAGTCCTGAAAATTTGAAGTCTCTAGCTCTAATACTTCAGAATAAATGTTCTTTATATATTGAAAGAACGAATGCTAACTATGGGAGAGATTTGACGGCTCACGCCCACATTTTAAAGGGACGGGGAATATTTAAAACAAATAATAAACACACTTAGAAACAAGACACAGGCAAGATAATTATACCATATTAAAGATGAATCTTTGTAGTATTTTAATTAATAAAAATGAAAATTCATTTTTTCATTACATCTGGCCTTCGGGTCCCCTTAAATGTGTATGAATGAACTATGAAATGTGCCCCATAATTATGACAGATGACTGTGCAGTGAGCGGATGTATGTTCATGAAATTTGGAGTAAAAGTGAAACACATCATAATAGCCTCTATTTGATGGATTGATTATATGATTGCATGATAGTCCACATAAAGGTACTTGTTATCAACATTATGTTCTCACTGAATGAATCAATACTCTTTACAACCTTTTATCAAGAAAGAAGGGCTGTTGCGTGCACAGTAATTTTTAGATCAACGATTATAATAATGGCGTTTCCCGATAGGAATTTACTAACATTGATACCGTACCTAACTGTATAAAATGTACTATATCCGTTGCTTCAAACATTCCAACAACGTAGGGTAAAGGGAGGTACTTTCCTGGTAGTTCTTCCGTGATAGTTAATGTTGATACCATGTTCTGAAGTGAAGTAAAATATATTGAAGTATTCAGAATAAAGGCCATCTCTTTAGAGAACACATATTTTTAATTCCAATATTCTACTTGGAATGATATCATATTAAACCTTCAAAAATAAGTATCACGATTTTACCAATATCATGAAAATACCTGCATTTACCCTAGTATATGATAAGGAAAATTTTTTGAAAGCAGAAACATGTACAATGGTGGATTTATATTTTGCTTTTATGGAATGGTCAAATCTTAAAGCAATTCAAAATAGAAGAGTGTGCAATGAATTATAAAATGAATCATTAGGAAATCCACCGCTGTGGCCTCGGGGTAGCGAGGCCCATATTTCGATCACCGGTCGGGACAAGTTTCCTGAATTGTTTTTTTTTTGGGGGGGGGTTTCCTCACCTGTAAGACAAATATCAGGAAACCCCATCTTCGGTTTATATAGGGCCTAATATCTATGTATTTTGCGATTAAAAATAGTATGTCTTGTCTTAAATGTTTTTGTTGCCAGATATTGAGGTTATTACTGCAATGTAGAGGGCTTATATGTCCTTGTGTGATAAAAATATTATATATGCGATCCAGTGTTAAATTCTTTTCTGGCAGGTAGTGCCCCTGTAAAGCCTGGGTGGCGTGGGATACGTAAAATTAGCTACAAGAGGAGAGGTTAATTTAAGGAAGAGAGAGGGAGAGAGAGAGAGAGAGAGAGAGAGAGAGAGAGAGAGAGAGAGAGAGAGAGAGAGAGAGAGAGAGAGAGAGAGAGAGAGAGATCGTAATCGAATGAAAATAACGTGATAAATGAAACAAAAAAGATCCGATAAAAATTATAAAATGCATATCAACTTAGTGATATTAAGATATTGTTATAGAAAATAAGTGAGATACATTTAATAAATGAATTAAATTTGTATTATTCTTGTCTCGTATCGTTGTTTCTGTTAAACATATGTTTCAAAGCATATTTGCTCCATCTTCCGTTGGTATATAGACTGATTTTTCCCAAGATGTCGGCCATGGATTTCGACTCCAGCCCCCTCTATCTGTGGTCCAAAGAACTTGATAACTAGGTTCCTCTCCACGGGAATTTCAAAATTCATAGTAATTCTCTCATTGTTCTTCTGTATGTCGATTTTTCTCATATGGTTAGTTCGTTTGTGTATTCTTGGGGAAAATCAAGCTATTCCAACTGAAGATGGAGAAAACATGTTTCGAAACATATGTCTAATAGAAACAAGCATGTGAGAATATTGCAGGCCTAACTTATTTATTAAGCAAACCCTAATAATGTTACTTCCCACTGTATTTTCAAATAAAATATATGTACTATGAAGTTTCATGCTTGGTTGTTTCTGTATTGAGGTTAAATCAAAATCTTGTAACTTATTACAAAGTGAAGTATGTTCTGATAGCCTGAACTCACAGTGTTCTAGTTTTACACTAATAAATCTATCTGGCGTTTTAAGTGCAGTTGCGATCTAAAAAGGAAATATTGAATGGTGAAACAAAGAGCACAAGAGATACACAAGATGATAGATATAAAAGTTACAATAATTCAATAAATCCAATAAAGTAATGAAATAGGAAATTAAAAAAATGTGAATGAGTGTTTTATTTAACGACGATTATCAATAGCTCAGGTGATTAGCGTCATAATTCAATGATGGGCAAGAAAGGACTAAGACATTTTGTTAATTTTAGGTTTGAGTTTCTTTCGAGTTTCTTAAATCTAAAACACGGATCCACGTATTTACTTCCATTCCGAAGGATGATTTTTGCGCCCTTAAAACTCCATTGTCTCCAGAAAGGTTTGAATCCGCGAACCTTAGAACTAAATACCAACATGATGTCCACATGAACCTCCTAATATAATTTAAAAAGTCATTTCGGAAAAAGGAAACATATATTGCAACATGAATGATTTCAATTATCATTTTACGTTTACGGTAGCCATATATTGCTTAAAATACGCCGTGTGAGTATTTGGATAACTAGGCCTATATTTTACAATTAATTGAAAAATAATACTATTATTATTAACTGAATGTCTAGCCATGTGATTAGAAAATGGTTGTAACCAGGAATAGTGAACATAACCTAGCATTGATTAGTATCCATCTGCATTATAGTAGAGGTTAAATGGATCAGCTAATAATTTAATTTTGAACCAAGATTTAGAACCCCCAGCCGTAATAATTTGAATTTTATAAATTCAAATTATAATTGATATAATATAAATTCTTATGAATGTATATCAATGTATGATATTTAAGGGAATCTAATATTAAATAGTAACTTCTTTTTATTTCTGAATCGACAGTCAGACATGGGCAGATGTTTTGCAAGGCTATTAAACATGTCGCCACTTTACTATGCTTATGGCAGCAAATTTTATATGCAGCAAGTAACTTTTTATAAAGGGCCATAAGATATATATATTTTTTTTATAATTTTTATGTGTCTTTATTCTAACAAAACTGTTGAAGGACAAGCAACTGTATAACAATACAGATCCTCTAGACAATATAGTATGACTTCCTTTGGATAACTTGTTTTTGTAGTATATGCTATTATTTAGCGAAAACACCCTTAAGACGGGACGACCCTTATAAAAAAAGTAAGAGAAAAACAAGTGTTATTTTCTCTTCCCAATAAATCAATTAGGACTGGGACATCTTTTTATTGCCGATATCCGGCCTTTTGAAATTTTGTTAATGTTAAGGGAAAAAAATATATTTTACCCAAAATCAAGTTGCGTGGGAAGCCCAGAAGAGAAAGGAAGGAAGGAGTAGGCCATCTATTGTTGTCCAGAAAAGATCTCCAGCCAATGGGCAAATAGAGTCAAAAAATCCCTTTAGGTATGAGCCAGTGAAATTTGGGAAAACGCCTCTGCAATTAAAATCCTATTTATCGATAAGTTGTTACAGTAATGATGATACGCCCTACCAGGGTAATGCCCAATCAGAGGGAATATTAAAATAAATTGTAAGCCGGACAGAGAACTTTGCTGTATGTAGGCCAACAATTTTTGAGAAAAGAATATTGTGTTAGAATCCGCAGGGGAGTCAAGGAGGCATGTGGTCTCCGAGTGCTGTTAAGTGTTGGACTCTGTAAAAATTAGTATTACCGGACAACCGCGGTACATATCTCGGTAGACACATAAATCTACTGCATATAAATTGGCTCTACTCAGCAAATATCTCCGCCGGCAGATTAACAAGTGTAAAAAAGGGAAAAGAAAATTCAAGCCTAGAAGAATAAAGAAGTGTGATTCTTTTGCGTAATACTGTACATCAATGTAGTGCTGTTTATATTTTCCTGGCATCCATCTCTCGTCCGACAATCCTCCGTTACACCTGAGATAAGATCCTTTTGCTCTCCGATAATAAGAACCCCTGAGAACCTTAGTCCGGTGCACCCCGAACTGTCCAGCAGTAAGGATCCTTCATCCTTAACATGGAAGGAGTGAACCCTGAGGCAGACTATCACGCTTCATAGTGGTGCTTCATAGTGGCCCTCCAAAGTGGTGCTTCAATTTAAAGAAAATCGCTGTAATTAAGTTTCACAAAATTTGGAAATTGATGTTATACAATAAATGTTTTTATTATTTTGGTGCGTAGTGCTGCTAATAGAATACACTTTAATTCAAGCAAAAAGATTTATCCTTCCTGTCCCATAGTTCACACTTGGTCAAATTTAATTAGTGGATTGTATATGTGATGATGTTGGTAATAAGTCAACTAAATCAAGTTACTACATAACCTTTACAAATGTGTATGACACTTATATTGTGAGATTTTTTTTTTTGAGAATGCGGTTTTTGTTTCGAAAATGCAAGTAATACAGCTAACGGTATCGTCACTGAGATATGTAGTATTTAAAAAAAACCTCTGGAATAAAACGCCGACTACATCTTTGAAAGGAATTCTTCGTTATAGTAATTTACGCTCTAGCGTCAGACTGAATTAAAATACTTAAGAACAATAATTAAAAACAGGAATGAGGTGCAGAAACAAATTAAACATAGGATTAGTTCTGGATATGTATACATTACAGGGACTTTTGTCATCCCAATTTCTCTAAAAAAACTGTTAATATATACAACTGTCATTCTTCCAATTATATTAAGTGGATGCGAAACATGGACTCTTAGTTTAAGGAGAAAAAAAATGAGTATTTGAAAATAATGTTCTTAGGAAAACGTTTAGACGAAAAAGAGACGAACAGACAAGTGGATGGAGAAGATTACAACAGTAAACTACATGATATTTACAGAAAGCTAGATTAAATAAGATTAGTTTAAGTATTGTAGACTGCGATGGGAAGGCTATGTAGCAAGAATGGGGAATTAAAGAGGGGCATGGAAAGTCCTTGTAGGAAAACCATAGGAAAAGCGCCCAGTACGTAGACCAAGAACGATGTGGGAGAATAGGATTTACGATGATTTGAAGGAGGTAAATTATACAAGGGATGATTTGAAAATATTTGCTCAGGATAGGGATCTATGCAGATCTTACATCCGTGGGGTCATAAACCTATAGGTTCGATAGTGCCAGTGAGTTAGTTTTAGCGTTACAATTAACCTGCTGGCAGAAGTGGCGACTTTTTTTGTTTCCAGTTATAGGATGGTATTTATCCTTCTCCCAAGCGAAAACAGCAACAAAACACAACACATCAATACTGATCGGAATAAAAAAATAGGTAGTAAGTAATAATGAAATTATGCCTAGATAAACACATAAATATATGCATAGATAGCTAGAGATATATATATATATATTATTAGTTTTGCATTGGGTACTGAAAATGAAACTTGAGCTCATACATTACCTTGCCGACTATGAAAAACCACAGAGTAACTCTATAGAGATCTTCTGATATTAACTAAATTGACCATTGAACCCGATATCTCCGGAATATATGCATTAAACGCTGTCACTTAATCAAACTCGCTTTGGTTCCTTTTAATATTAATAATTTTTGTAGAATTTAATAACATGATCAACATGATTTTTGTCTCATGAGTACCAATAGTTGTACTTAATGCAGTTTTTCATCGTGTTTTCAAATATGTATTCGGAATTTCTCCATCACCCACAGTTTTTTATTTCAATTTCAATTAATGGATTTAAATAATTATTCCTTTAATAAATCTAGATTTCTTCCCGGAAAATATTGGCGCAGTGAGCGATGAGCACGGGGAACACTTTCATCAGGAGATTTCAGCTATGGAAAAGACATATCAAGGCAAATGGAATCCTAATATGCTGGCCGATTATGGTTGGACCATCAACAGGGATGCTCCACAGGCGAAATATAGCACAAAATCGTAATTTCTTACTTTCTAGGTGATTCCGAATGTTCGAATATTGCATAGTTACGAATGTAGAAAATATTAAAGTGTTTGAAATTATAAATCCCTGTCTCTCGGAAACGTTGCGTGATGGAGAAAACCCGATATCATATTTGAATTCAGGAGAAAAGATACTATCAGAATCACATATTTTTCTTTCTGAGACCAAAACGTTTCTTTTTTGTTGCTAAGTGTAATTATGCTTTGCGGATTTATTATTTACTTTACTAATCGCCATTACATTTTGTGGGAACATAATTGAATTTCATGTTATAGCAACTTACAAAACTGACGTTGAATAACCTATGGTTAAATAAAGACATAACTTTGCGAGAACAATACCAAGACTTAGATCGATAAACCTGTTTGTCTTCGACATACAAAACATTTGCAAAACTTGATGTTTAGTAACAAAAGAGTTTTTGTGTTCGTTGCTATAAAAACAATCTCTTTGAGCAAGTTGTATCATTCAGAATAGGATGTTTTATAGGAAATTTTGAATATATACGTTGTAGATCTCGTGCAATAAAAGACAATCATTCTTGTTGTGGCTCTTGCCAACTTGCTTTGATAACAAAATGGCTTAGAAAAAATGCTTTCTCCTTCATCGTATAAAGGAATGCATTTAGTTTAGGACCATGAATACTTGAGTAGGGGTGCTTGTGAGATTTTTAATATAAGCTATTTTGTATGACTATACATGCTTTATCTACTGAAAAACATTAAAATATACTTTTCAGAGAAACTGATCGTGCGTAACGATTCAAACTTCTCCAAACCGAACATTTTTTAACGTGTAATTTTCCACAAGTTGTGCCATAAGTTTGTTTCCAAGAATTCATATACTACTAGGGTGTAAAAAAAAAACAGTATAGAACAGGATATGGTGTAAAAAACTAAACTGTGCTCCAGCAATAAAATGTTCTACTTTATACATTTCACAATTGTATTTATATTGTATAACCATATATATATATAAGTTTGGGTTCGATCCCCGGTCAGGGCAAGTTTCCTTGGTTTTTTCTCACTTGTAAGACCAATATTAGGAAACTTTAAGGCTCAAATGTTCCGCGAACATCATCTGGGTATCTACGTAACTAAATCACTGGCACTATCGAACCCATAGGTTCATGGCCGCGCGGACATGACCTCTCCATACATCCCTATCCTGAGCTAATGTTTTCCAATCATTCCCTGTATAATCTACTTCCCTCAAATCGTAGTTAATGTTATTCTCCCATCTCATTCTTGGTCTACCAATTGGACTTTTTCCTTTGGTTTTCCTACAAGAAGCTTCCATGCACGTCTTTCATTCCCCATTCGTGCCACATGTCACATTGCAGTCTACGAGACTTAACTGTTCTTATTATATCTGGCTTCCTATAAAGACCATGTAGTTCCCTGTTATGAAGTATTCTCCATTCACCTGTCTGTTCATCTCTCTTTCGTCCAAATTTTTTTTAAGAACTTTATTCTCAAATACCCGTAATCTCCTTTCCTCCCTCAAGGTAAGAGTCCATGTTTCGCATCCATCATCTGGCTATCATAACCACAATTATCATATTCACCATATTTGGTATATTTGGTGTGGATAGCAACGGGAATCACCACACCCTTGTAAAGCTGCAAAGCATAGCATGCAAATACTATGATTACAGTGAAATACCTGCCGTCGGGCAGATTTACTACTATGGATGGTATGAATATGTGTGAGTGAATGGTGTTTCGTCTTAATGTTGTGTTGTCTCGAAGGAGGCCCTAGCATTGAGCTGTTCGCTCATTTCCTTCTGTGGTAAAAAACAAATGTGTGTGATCCATAGTATAAAATCCTTCTCCTGATAGGTCGTGTCACTGTAAGGCCCAGGTGGCGTTTGGTACGTAAAAGTACATATAAGGTGAGAGGTTAATATGCGTTAATGGAATGGTACATAATCAGTTTGATGAGGATAAGAACCAATGGTATTTCCATCCAAATACGATTCGATATTCCTCCAAAATTCATGAGCATTAAGTAATAGGCGACCTAAGAATAAGACATAACATTGGATGAATCGAAAAAGAGTGGTCTTAACAGGACCGATGTTAATACAATAATAATAATACTAATAATAATAATAATAATAATAATAATAATAATAATAATAATAATAATAATAATAATAATAATAATAATAATAATAAAGTCCATCGTTGTGGTCACAGGGGTAACGTCGTTGCCTCTAACGGAGAGGGCCAAGGTTCGATCCCGGTCGGAAAAGTTTCCTGGATGAAGATATTTCCTCATTCCTAAGGCAAGTGGCGAGAAACATTAAGGTCCAAAAAAATACCCTAACACTATCTGGACATCATAATTATCCTCTTATATTCGCCATTATTAATATAAATGCATGAGTGAATGGTATATATTGTCTTAAATGTTTTGTTGTGGCTCTGGCATTGACCTGATCTTTCATCCAAGGAAAGTCCACTATGTCCTTGTGTGATTAAAAAGTATGTACATGATCAAGAATTTAAATATCCTCTCCCTACAGAAAAATAATTATACATGTACATCGTAATTATTTTTAGATACCCCGTGCTGATTTGCCGGCGTTGCCCGGGAATCGACTTATCCCGATCTTCTTGGCATAAATGAGCTGAAAGACAAAAATGGTTATTGTGAGTTATCCGTAAAAGAATACCCGCTGTGCGCTGCTACGCTGGCCCGGGAATCTACTCATCCCAATCTTGTTGTCATCAATGAGCTGAAAGACAAAAATGGTTAATGTAAATTATCATAAGTAATGCCACGTGATTTCCAATTTATCTAGAGAAATCAAGAGTGGCATTTGTTAGGACTATTTAACGAATAAAATTAAGCTGTTTACTCACAAATCATTATTTAACTATAGTTATTTTTAAAATATTTATATATTTAATGTAAACGGCGATGTTTGAAAACAAATGAGAAACGATAGGTACGCTTCTACTGCTTCTTTTGTTTATCACTGCAACCAGATCATACTATTTATTGCCAAAGGAACGCAATATTGTAAGGAGGAGCTTTCTTTAATATGGTAATTATAACACTGATAAATATTTGGTGAAATACGACTCTGATTGGTTGTAAAACAGAAATCATTGAAACGTGATTGGTCATTGACTCCCATTTGGGGCATGAGTTAAATAGTCCATAAAAGACAGACATATGCTGTCGTGGACTGTTTTGAAGATTTTTTAGATATTCAATTCTGTGTACATTAATTTGATGTATTTGTTATGATTTAGGCAGCGTAAGCCATTTATGCGTCCAAAAGCAACTTTTTTTAGTGCACAGATGTCTTTTTCTTTAGTTCCGGCCCTATAGTACGTAGGGTAATATGTCATATAAGCTAATTGTCCCAGAAAAATGATCTAAATAATGTAAAAAGTTTCATTCAAATAGGTTTTGTAGTCTTTGAGTCTATAAACGACTATCTCTCTATCTGTCTGTCTGTCTGTCTGTCTGTCTGTCCGTCCGTCCGTCCGTCCATCTATCTAACGGAATCTTTCAACGCAATTTTCACCCACATAAAAGCATTGGATCGACTTGAAACTTTGTATACTTGTAAAGGACCCGTGACAATACAATAATTTCATATTTTTCTCTAAAATCCTGGCCAGAATCGTCGAAAAAAAGTGTCTTTGTATCTATGTAACGGAATCTTTTATCACGATTTTCACCCACTTAGAATCATTGGATCGACTTGAAGCTTTGTATACTTGTAAAGGACCCGTGACAATACAACAATTTCATATTTTGTTTCTAAAATCCTGGCTAGAATAATCAGAAAATAAAAAAAATGAAAACTGGTATAATAGGTTCCGGACTTGTCGACATTTTATTCAATCATTGTAAGAGCTCAAGTTGGTAGATCGGTGAAATCTAGTGGTATATAATTTCAGTAATCCATAGGTCGCTGGTTCAAATCCGGCTTAGATGATTTTTTTAGAAGAGTATTACTTTTAGCTCATACAACAATAGTATCGAATTTAAAGATATTTACATTTTTATCTTATTCTGTAAAATATTGAAACTAAAAGATAAAAAATAAATAATAGTTTTAAAAAACTAAAAAACACGCTTTATTAGAAAGCCGAACTAAAAAAATGAAAAATAATTTTAATTTCTAACACGCTTGGGATAAAATTAATGTGATCAACAAAAAAAATCATCTCCAACACATATAGAATAAAACTAGAGTTATAAACAAAAAGAAAATAATTTTACCATCAAAAGCGTGGGGTGCTTTTCATGATTTTTACGTTTTCTTCTTAGAGACTTTACTTTTACCAATATCTGTTTATTATGAAACATAATATATGAAAGATAATTTGTTAACATGTCTGAAGAAGGTACAGTGTACCGAAACAGCTGTCACTGAATTATATCTTAATAAATATGAAAATCAAATAAAACTACGTTTTATTTTTATTTAATTAATATTATGAAACATTAATTGATAAAGAGGACCCCACGCTTTTGATGGTATTTTTTTGTAGATAATTCTAGTTTTATTCTAGATGTGTTGGATATCATTTTTTTGTTGACCACTTTAATTTTATTCCAAGCGTGTTGGAAATTAAAATTATTTTCCATCTTTTAGTTCGGTTTTCTAATAAACCGTGTTGTTTTAGTTTTTTCAAATTATTATCTATTATATTTAAAGGAAAATAGTATAGAGCCGTGCTCCTATAAGGCCAGTTGACGTGGAGCTTGTAAAATACCTACAATCGGATAGGTTTAAACTAAGGGGTCGGGGAAAATCATCATATTATGCCGTTCAGTTCCGTTATAAATCACGTCTTTGTTGGGTATGTAAAATGGTTGACATTAAATTTGAAAAGCACTGCTAATTTAAACGAGGAAAATTTTCTTTTGCAAAAAGTGGACATGAAATATGTATTTAACTTTGTTTTAATTTATCATAAGTAATGTCAGGAATGATTTCCAATTTATCTAGAGAATTTGGAAATCAAGAGTGGCATTTGTTACGACTATTTAACGAATAAAATTAAGCTGTTTACTCACAAATCATTGTTTAACTATAGTTATTTTAAAATATTTATATATTTAATGTAAACGGCGATGTTTGAAAACAAATCAGAAATGTGAGGTTATGTTCATTCACTGCTGCTTGATCATATTATTTATTGCCAAATAAGATCGCAATATTGTAAGAGTGCACCCAAGTGGAGAAATAATGAAACACATCAAACTCTATATCATAATCAACAATACGGGTTGATCATTTATCTTTTTAGTAAACAACTCAGTAAAATCAAGGAATCTTTTCATTATTTGCTATATTCAATGTATTTGTTGGAGAAAAATAATGATTTGACCTGTTCAGAACATTAAAAAGGAAGGGCTTTCTTTATCACAAAAGCAGGAGCTGATAAATATAAATCGATAAAGAGCGAGGAGAAACACGACTGTCGTTGGTTGTAAAACAACATTCATTGAAACGTGATTGGTCATTGACTAGCATTTGTGGCATGAGTTAAAATTGTCTGTGAAACATTGTGTATTCATATTTCATAAATATTTGATACACTGACAAATTGAAGTTTAATCTTAAGGAAATTGCATGTCTAACTTGTGTCTAATTTGCCACAATTGTATTGGAGTACATATAAGTTATCATTCATATGAACATATTGCTCCTGCGATGCGAATAAGAAGCTCCGGGATAATCTAGATCTTACATCATAAACTGCTTAACCTTATTTCCACGTGCTCAATTCTGCGACACGAGCCGTGTAAATTAAATGTAATGATGGGGCAATTTGTTAAGCGAAAGAAAAATGAAGCTCGAAGTGGAACAATGAGTTGTGTCGAGAGAGATATAAGCTCTGTGGGGAACATTTGAGAGTCGTATTTGGAAGATTCTGGACACAAACATCCTTGTTGATCGACCTGATTGAGATTTTTTTATGCTTTTACTTAGGCAAATTTTAGGATGGAATTTAATTTCCTAGACACAGTTTACCATAATTATTATTATTATTATTAATAATAATAATAATAATAATAATAATAATAATAATAATAATAATAATAATGTTTTATTTATTCTGGCAGAGTTAAGGCCATAAGGCCCTCTCTTCCACTCAACCAGCACAAATACAAATAAATATTTGACAAATATAGATATACACTATGCTAATTATAAACAGTTAAAGATACATTAAATGTAGCAATGTAAATTTCATGTACAAACAACATTTTATACGATAACATTTCATACAATTTCATATAATAAAAAATGAAATCTGTTAATAAAAAACAAATTACAAACAGAACAATAGAATTTCACATTGTACTAGATATAACTAAATATTCTAGTTACTTAGCTAGTATTTTGTTTAACGGCGCTCTATAACAACTCGGACCATTTGAAGCTGTTTGTGAAACGTACGACTTATTTTCCACAGAGACTTCTTATTTCAGGCTTGAGCTGTAGCCCGTGAAATAATTAGAGGGGATAAATTGAATAACGTAAATGGAATAACCACCTATTTTGGTAAAAACTTCATTTTTGAAAGAAAAAAAAAACTGACCCAGGACTTTTAAGTCCTGAGAAAGTCTATCGGTCCCGCGCCGTAGCCGAGCGGTTAAGGTAGGAAGCCTTGGCGCAGAGCTACGGGACTTGCGCTGGTTCGAGTCTCCATGGGGGAAGAAATTTTCTCGTGGTATTTCGGCCAGTATGGGACCGGTGCCCACCCAGCATCGTGAGGCAATTGGGTAGCTACAATAAGTAGCGGCTCCAGGTTGAGGAACCAGCTATAACGGCTGGGGGATTCGACATGCTAACCACATGTCACCCCTACACTGGCTGTTGATCATCTACCTCTGTGATTGACACATGTGGATGTGAAGGGCCAGCAGCCGGCTGGTAAAAGGGCAACCGCTGAAAAGTGGAAAGACCCTCAATCGGATCGGAGAAAGTCTATCGACCTTGCTAATTAAAAAACCAAAAGCGAGCATGGTAACCATTGATACACCGTAACCGATTTTGTTTTTTTAATATTTTAAAATGTGACAAAAAACTAGATATCCTTCTTTGGTCTAAATGTTATTTCAACTGCTATCTAGCGGAGAAATGAGATACTATGTGTAAAATCTTTCGAGGGCTACTCAAAGCTCTCAGAGCGTACATTATTGATTTAAAATATCAAGAGAGTAATGTATTTAAAACAATTTTAATGTTATTAAGATAAACTAGTAATCGCGATCCTTCTTATATTAAAACTATGCTGGTAACCTTGTTTTTAAATTTTAATTAATAAAATACTACGGTAATGCTGATATATAAATTATACAGTCGTTTTAAGCATGGACAACTAGATGTCATTCTAGTAGAGACTATGTTTCATATAAAATAGCCTATATGAATATTCACTTAATATGTATCATATTGTACAATTAATATTAATTTATTACTTTTTGTTCTTTGCGTAAAGGAAAATATAATTTTAAATTCGGTAGCCTACATAATTTGAATATTTGTAAACTTGTAAAATAATACTTTACAAGTTTATACCTTTTACTTTAGAATATATATATTTTATTTTTTTTCAGGGAGTCCAATTAAGTTTTGGATAGAACCCAATTCACAGTAGGCCTATTAGCACTATTTTCAGGAAAGAGGTTTAACACTTTCTGATCAAGAAATGTAAAATTGCAAGTGTGATACTGATATAGAAATGTTAGAACATCATGGAAACAAAAAGGAGTTTATTTAAAGTTGAGTTGTAATAATCTGGTTCTAAGCGGACGAAATATTGTAATAAGTACATAAAAGGAAGTTTAAAAATAAATAATAAATGGTTTCTAAGGATGTCTAAATGAAAATGAGACCAATAGCAATGTTGCAAATAGTTTGTTTTATTTATATTTTTGTTAGCTTTATAAAATTGTCATTCTGCTTCTTACGAGGTCTAATTGAAATATTATTTTTCAAGTTCGAAAAAAAGAGAGAAAAAATTATTTCTATTCTAAGCAGCACACTGATAAACAAGTATGTAAGACTTACATAAATATGATTTTCCTGACTATCAACCAAGACCTAACAGTCTGGTAAATCTTAATCATTTTACAACCAGTCATGAAAGAATTCATTAAATTTCTCAATACATATCTCCAATTCTTGTGTTTTGAATATAATGGATGAGTAAAATATAAAAAATTACATTTTTACTCCAGATTAAAAACATAATACTGCACAATCAGGACGGATACGATTATAACGTATTAAAGCATATTTTTAAAATGAATGATTTAAAATACCAAACCGTTTCTTAATATAAAAGGCGCTATTTTACTGCCATACAGTTTATTTTGATTAGCTCTTCGCGAAGACATGAGGCATTTAGTCCGTATTGATAAGGCGTTGGTTACAATTCTTGTTAAATGCATTCATTTCGATATAATGTCTACCTATTGGATATTGTACATTTCTTCCATTGTCGATATATCAGTCTCAAGGAGAAGAAACACTCCGTAGCATCATATCTGTGTTCCTTAGTTTATTTTTGCACATATTTTCATTATCATGCCAGCTCTTAATCTTTCTTCCAGGAGGAGACACAGTTTTTTCTTCTTGAGTTCTCTTCAGACAGATGAGTTCTTATGTTTATTTTATAATATTGTTATATTCTGGATCATTCCGTCAAGTCTTGAATTTGTTAGTTTTGTTAGTACTATCACTGTGTTATTAAAACTATACTCACCGCCACCAAAAACAATTATTCCAAACTATTTATTGGAATTGGGGTAGTACATTTATATTGGAAGCATACTAGAAATATGTGTGTATACATTCGACCCAGTTCGCATCGAAGTTGCGGACGTATTTACACATCGACTTCGGATATTGGAGAGGTATGAAAACTTACAAAACATTGTGAAGCATAGGTCGTTATGTCTAGACATTGTTATATCTCGGATCAGGTTTTTAGAGCTTCTGAAAATAGTACAACTTTTGTGTGGTAAATTTGTTTCTGAAATACAGTAGGCGTGATATACTAGTGTAGTTAGGCCTAATTAAAATATTTCAAATAGCCTATTACATGTTTTTATAGACTTATAGAGTGTCATAATGTTGAGTGATTCCGGGTTATGTGGCCGTGGTCCATAGTTGGTGTTGATACCAGACGTTTCGCCCTCAACTGCGGAGGGCATCTTCAGTGGCGAGTGCTTCTAGGCGTGTTTCCTGGTCGGAAGATCTACAAAGAAAAAGTAGATCTTCCGACCAGGAAACACGCCTAGAAGCACTCGCCACTGAAGATGCCCTCCGCAGTTGAGGGCGAAACGTCTGGTATCAACACCAACTATGGACCACGGCCACATAACCCGGAATCACTCAACATTATGATTACCGGCCGTGAAAGCCTGCATTCAACTTATAGAGTGTCATATTACATTTAATACAAATTTCTTGTTAGATATTTAAATAATACTTTTAAAATTAATTTTAAAGTACCGTTGAGGTTACGTAATAAATTATTAGAAATATGTCATTAGTAAGTGATAAATCAATCGTCCTCAACTAAAATAAAGTTCTGTTAGAAAACTTTGTCAAGTAGTTAAAATATGAAGTCCTTTCAAAACAATGTTTCATCTTCTGCATTTCAACTGGCACTTTTTTTGTAACTCTCGTTCTGTTATCTAAATTGAACTTAGTATTATTACGTATTAATACGCGTAAGCATTTTTATGACAAACTGTGTAATAACGTTAAACAAGTAAGAGAAATGTTTTAAACATTTTGTGGCGATATAATTCTATAAACATTTTGGAACATTTGTTTCGGCCGGAATATTTAAAATTTGAAAATAATAACATTAATAATTAATTAATAATAATATTAATTATTTTTTAACGTTTTTTTTTCTCTTCCTCGCTTTAAACCTTTCTCTTTTGTAAGTCGTACTTTTACGTGCCTCACGCCACCCTGGTCCTACAATGACACGACATATAGGGAAACGATTTTCACTCTTGATTATATATATATATATATCGGTAAACCATGACAACATAAGGACATGGAATGAATTATCAGCTCAATGCTGAAAGGCTATTCGAACTCTTAAGACAAGACACCATTCTCTCACACATTCATACTGATATGATGAAATGAAATGATTATCCTAAAATGTCCCATTAAGGGATGGGATTTCTCGAAGGGAGTGAGCACTGTATTCCTCACGTTGAATGGTACTCCATGTGAGGTACTTGGATACTTTGGTTTTTACATTTTTTTTGCGTCTACTGTTTTGATTTTGTTCACTTAATTTCTTCTGACACACATTCATCCTAATCGAGGACAATTGTGATGACTAGATTATATCCGAATAGTAGTTGCCCTTAAAGTTTCCTGACATCTATTACAAGTAAATAAATGTCCCGAAAAATCCTTGCCCAAAAACTTCTTCCGATCGGACACCAATCCCGTGCCCGCTGCATCCCTTTAATCTTAAAAAATTGAAACATTTATTTTATAAAATATACAGCACTTAGAGCATTAGAACGCGTAATTTTGAGTAAATAGCAAATAAATGCAGAGTTTACAATACTGTTGCTATGTTGAATGAAAGCATATTGATATAAAAATCTAGATTAATATTTTCTTTTAAAAATAAAATTATCTCTTATTAATAAAATCATATCAGAATTTTCTGTATTTTTATTTCCTCCTCACATTGTACATACTACTGATAATTTAACACGCGTTTGGTTGCAAAGGATAGCTCATGTGTTTATATTGTGTTTTCTGTAGAAATTGTATTTATTTTAATATTACCATGGAATTATGATTACGGTGAAGTTTGCACTTATGATGATATTCACGACCGAGGAATATCACGAAATAACCCCATATCTGAGAACGTCTACACGGATTTTCTCCAACCTTAAAGTCAAAATGGGGGCACGCCGCATCATAGTATACCGGTAGTTAGTTAAGGCAATATACTAGAAGCCGACAGGTCAAAGGTCGGAACTAAATAATTTGATAATATTTATTTATTATTTTTAAACATAGTTTAACCTAGAACTGTCGTGCCATTTTTTGAGCAGTCTAAATTATCATAACGTGGCTCAGAACTATGGACATAGACATACGCTACTTTGAGTTTCTGTGGAGAAAGACTTTTTCTCATGGAATTTTGACCTGAATGGGACTGTTGCATTGCCCGTATCGTAAGGAATTTAGATAGCTAAATTAAATAGCGGCTTGAAGTTGAGAAAACCTGAAACCATGGATGGGGTACACAACATACTGTCCACATGTCACATCTATAATATAAATTAATTATTTAAAAATGCATTACGGAATACAGTTCAGGAAACTTTGTAAAAGGTAAAATAATAAAACACGTACCGAGATCTCAGTCGTCCTCAACTAAATAAGATTTCTCTTAAAACACATTGTAGGCCTTTCGGAACATGTTCCATCAACACCTGTTAATACGTACTAAAATGTTGTGGGCCAGAATACTTTCTATATTGTAAATAGTGCATGTAGATGGTGTAAGACAAGCAGCCGAATGATAGATCAAGAACTTTGTAGATCTATAGCACCATGGAGTTTCCTAACCTAAACAAGTTAAAATGTTTAAAAAATGGAGTGAACTTGAAACTATTTCGTTTGTATCACATTACTATGTATAATAGTCTCTCCGCTAGATATTTCCATGTAAATAGCGAGTCAAGTTACATTACACAATTCAGTATTACTGTTGACAAACAAACAAAAGCTGAAACGACATTCTTAAATGTTTTTCTATGAAAATTCAAATATTTTGCCTACTTAGAATTCAAAATCTCAAACTAAAACTAGGCAGTTACAGTTCAAGCAGTCGAATGACGTAGGTACGTGAGTTAAGAATGCAAATTTAACATTTAAATGATTTCTTTACATACTTTTAAGTTTCAAGTAATTCACTTAAAGTAGACAGATCTGAGAATGTCTAAACATAATGCCTGATAAAGGTAAAGTGATCCCACTACAGGCCTCAGGAGGCCCTTGGGGTAGTAGGAGGTTAGGGCTCCCACTTTTTCTTGACAATCGGCACTTTATGTCAGCCGGGGTGTCAGCCCTGCGTGACGGCCACCTTTACCCCAGAACAAGCGTCTGGTACTCATTTCAGTTAGAGGCTGAGTCGACCCCAGGGCCATAGTGCCACCAGAAGGTTTGGGTCAGTTTAAAAATCCTGACCCCACCGGGACTCGAACCCTCGACCCTCCGGCTTTTAGCTCAGTGCCTTAACCACTACGCTACGGCGTGGAATGTCTGATATCTTAAAGTAAATTTGAGGCACGACGGCGTAGTGTGTTTTTTTAAAGGCAATATGTTAGTAAGCTGGAAGATCGAAGGTTTGAGTCCTGATTATATCAGATATTTTAAACTGACCTAAATCTTCGATGGTACCATGGTCCTAAGATCGACACAGCCTTTAACTGAAATGAGCAGGAGACGTATGTTCTGGAGGTACGGTCGGCCGTGACGCAGGGCTGACAGCCTAGCTAACATTTCAAACATATTATACAGGAAAAGGTAGCCTTAACCTCCTACCATCCCAAGGACCTCCTAAGGTCTATAATGAGATCACCAGACCTTTAAAGTCAAAATGAAACTTGATGGCGAAGGATGTAAACTGACGTGAGTATTTTAAGGTTAGGGACCAATCATTATAAATTCATAGTAATTGTACATATTTGGCGCCACGTGATTTAGTAATTCAAATTATACCGGGTTTCTACAAAACTTTTGGGTTTGAATACCTAACTTTCGTTTAATAAAACTTATAAACCTGAAACTAATACCGATGGAAAGAAAAACTCAAAAAGTTTGGTTATTGTTTCAAAGTTTGCAATATTTCGTAATTTACGGATTGTTGACAGTTATAAAATGGGTGGTATAGAGGCTAGCGTTCTGTATTCTGCATTATCATAAGTAATATCACGAGTGATTTCCAATTTATCTAGAGGATTTGAAAATCAAGGGTGGCATTTGTTAGGACAATTTAACGAGTAAAATTAAGCTGTTTACTAAAAAATCACTATTTAAATATAGTTAGTTACCAGTATTTTAAAATATTTATAATTTTAATGAAAATGGTGATGTTTGAAAACAAACCAGAAATGCATAGTTATGTTTATTCACTGCAAATTTATCATATTATGTATTCCAAATAGGACCGCAATCAGCGATAACCCACTAAGATCACAATATTGTAAGAATGCACCCTAGCGGAGAAAAAATGAAACGCATAAAACTGTATATTATAGCCAACAATATACGTTATTAATTATATTTTTAGGAAACAACTCAGTAAAATCATTATTTAAAAACACATTATCAAATGTGTATTTGAAGGAATCTGTTCATTATGTACTATATTCAACGCAATTGTTGGAGAGTCAGTCACTGCAAAATAATGCTCTGACCTATTCAAAACATTAAACAAAGTAGCTTTCTTTATTTTGTTAAACAGAATTCGATAAATAGCGAGTTGAAACACGTCTGTCATTGGTTGTAAAACAAAATTCATTGAAACGTGATTGGTCACTGAATTGCATTTGGGGCATGAGTTAAATAATCATGTTAATCAATCTATCCATCCATAGTAATTCTGCCCGAGGGCAGGTCTTTCACTGCATTCATAACATTTTCATGCTATGCTTTCCAACTTTACTAGGGAATTATAGGTGTGGTAGCTTCCCTTTGCTTCCCGGTGAAGGATGATAATGATGATGATGAAGGCTGGATGATTTTCGGGGACCGTTGGGCCATAAGCTTCCTGACATTTGTTTTACAGGTGAGGAAAAAACCCGAAAAAAAACCTCACCCAGGAGCCTGTCCCGACCGGGAATCGTGACGAGGCAGCACAATCAATCAATTGTTCCAAGACATTTTTAAATAAGATTTGGCGTAGATCTACTCAGTGGGCCTTCAATTCGTAAATATTACTCTGATTTTACAAGAAATTGCGTGCATGAAGGAAAATTTCCTGGACCCTCGTTAGTAAGCGAGGAAACTAGAAACGGGATTCTTGAATCTTTCACACGAACTCCTCAAAATTCAATCATTGCAGCTAGTAGGGAGCTAAATTCACTATATGGAAACGTTTGCGATTTCAATCATACCGAGTGCAAATGCTCCAGTTTCTGAAGTAAAAGTATGAACTATTACGTCGTACTTTCTGCGAGAGTATGCAGACTCTCATGAGAATTGACAGGTTTTTCGAATCCACTGTGTTCAGTTACGACTGCATCTTGCTTCTTTCGAGTGAAGTGAACAGACCCTCATACCTAAGTGCGACTCTCATAACTTGAACGTTTTCTGTGCTTTAAGCCGGCAGAATATGCAAGGCCCGTTCCTTTCTCGAAGAGAAAACAATAGAGGATGTGAATACTGATTATGCTACAACTATGGCTCCTGCGTCAGCTGGAATAGAACATGCCCAACTTAATCTTCCAACAGGACGGCGCCCCCCCCCATATATTCATAATGAAGTCAGATAAGAGCTCAACTCCAGACTATCGAACATATGGATTGGCCGTGCTGGTAATGACGATAGAGAACTTCTTTGACTTCCACATTCACAGGATTTGACACCCCTTGACTTTTTTGTGGGATGATGTTAAAGATCTTGGGTGCAAGTATCCCTTACACAGACCATCCTTAATCTAATAGCGCGCATAACATCAGTTGGCAATGATAGGCTTCAACGCACTTGGGCGGAAGTAGACAACACAGGGTTGATGTGTGCGTGTTACCTAAGGAGCTCACATTGAACATTTGTAAGGTACTGTAACCAAACGTTTTGAGTTTCTCTTTCCATTAGTACTAGTTTTATGTTTACAAGTTTTATTAAACGAAAGTTTCACGTGTTCGGAGCACAAAAGTGTTTTGTGGGAATCCTTTACATACTGTACTTCTTCACGAAGCTACTTATTCTGTATTACAAAAAAAAAAAGAAGTGCTAAGATAATAAACTGAAAAAGATAACAAATCTATTCTTAGTTTTTGATCCATCGACAAGAGTTTATAGCCTTTCGCTAAATTGAATTAGAACATTATTAGGATTAATAGTTATCCCCTCAACTAACATATAGTGCCCCCTGTTTATGATCTTTAGGTTTTGTATTCCTTTTTACAATTGGTGGACTGACAGGAGTTGTTCTTGCTAATTCATCTATTGATATTGTTCTACCTTTCAACTCTCATCCTTCAATCACAACTTGAGTAAACGATCTCACCAAACCTGGTTCGCCCTATCTGAAAATATTAGAGGATGGATATTTTAAAATAAATTTAAATGCTCGTATCTTGTTTTTGTAATTTGTATCTTAGCTGAATAATTGATAGATTCTGATCTTTTATACATCTAAAAAAAATATTCATTTTAGTTGTTCGATTATTATACATTTTTTACTTTTAAGTGCCAAAAATTATACTTAATTACAAATAAAGAGGAGACAGGAACATTGGTAGACCGAAAAAGAGATGAATCCAACTTTTTGAATGAGAATCTATGAGACCGGAACAAGCCACATGGGCTTCATCCGTGATTGTTGATGATGATGACTTTTAAGTATTTACTGTATGTTATTATCTTATGTATTTTTTTTTGTGGTATGTAATATTTTTCATTTATGTCCACCGCTGTGGTCTCGGGGTAGCGTGCTGCCTTGTCACACAGCGGGCCCGGGTTCGATCCCCGATCGGGACAGTTTTTCTGGGTGAGGTTTTTATCGGGGTTTTTCCTCACTTATAAGACAAATGTCATGAAAACTTTTAGGCCCAAACGGTCCCCGAAATCATATGGCCATCGCAATCATCATTCATATTCATCTTAGGTTAAACTTAGGATTAGGGACTCTCCTGGCGCACCATTATCACCATCATCACCCATCATATCATCGGGGCAACGTAACCCTGCCTTCCAGGCGCCCCAACCTCAGAAGTGGGTTTTCATTTATTGACTGGAAGAGTACTTATGGTCTTAAATCTGTTAGTTTAAACTTGTAATAATAATAATAATAATAATAATAATAAACTAACTCATTGGCACTATTGTACCCGTAGGTTCATAGCCACGCGGACATAAGTTCTCCACACATCCCTATCTTCAACAAATGTTTTCTAATTATCCCCTGTATAACCTACTTCCCTCAAATCATGGTTAATATTATTCTCCCACCACTTTCTTTGTCTACCAACTGAGCATTTTCGTTCTGGTTTTCCTATAATAAGAAGTTTCCATGCACCGCTTTCATTTCCCATTCGTGCCACGTGTCCTACCCATCGCAGTCTACGAGACTTAACCATTCTTTTTATATCTGGTTTCCTGTAAAGACCACGTAACTCACTGTTACGAGTAAGTAGTCTTCTCCTTCACCTGTCTGTTTATCTTTCTTTGGTCCAAAAAATCACAGGAAATTTATTCTCAAATATTCGAATTCTCCTTTCCTCCCTTATAATTATTATTATTATTATTATTATTATTATTATTATTACTATATTGAACAATATACACTATAGAAATATGGGTATTGTAACATAGCGCTAGATCAACGCTGTCGAAACTGGACTCTCAGTTCATCATCATTTGGTCCCATTGTTTGCATCTGTAGTAAACACCAGCCACAGCGAAATTGGTTAAGCTAGCATGCTACAAAACTGCAGGTCGCGGGTTCCATTCTCGACGACGGTTATGAATATTGAATGGATCTAAATTTTCTGGCTCCATGCCCCTGGAGTCGACTCAACCTCTAACTGAAACGAGTACCGGATGCATGTTCTGGGGATAAACCGGCTGTTACGCGGGTATGTTTTAGTGCCAATATTGTCTCGAAAGGTGGATGCTTTAACTTGCTGTAATCCTAGGTACTCCTAAGAACAGTGGTGGAACTGCTGTAATGTTATTGTGATTTATTTTATATTAACAAAATTTCAAATTTTTCCTTGACCTACTTACAAATCTGTTCTTTTTCCTTGTAAATAAAGGAGAACTAAAGATTTGACAAATTTATTTTGTGTACAGTCGTACTTGTTTCTTTATATCGCTGCCCAAATGAAGCTGGTGTGCTTGTAGAATGTACGAGCTGCAGTTAGTGTTGAAAGCAAGTGGAACTTAGCACAACTATTGTGTCAACAGAAAAAAATAATAATAACTCTTAGATTAAATGATACAATAAGAATTCTTTTGCTACTCCACATCGAATCTTTTAAAGTAATTTATGCATGCCAGAGTGAATATCACAACTATACTATGTTATTAACAATACTTATGTTTTTCATAAGTAATGCCACGAGTGATTTTCAATTTATCTAGAGGATTTGGAAATCCAGAGTGGCATTTGTTAGGACTATTTAACGAATACAATTATTCTGTTTACTCAGAAGTCATTATTTAAATATAGTTACCGGTATTTTAAAATATTTATATATTTAATTATAAACGGTGATATTTGAAAACAAATCAGAAATGTGAGGTTATGTATATTCACTGCAACTCGATCATATTATTTATTGCCAACTAGGATCGCAATTTTGTAAGAATGTAGCCCTACCCTAGTGGAGAAATTATGAAACCTCAAACTGTATATTATAATCAACATTATGGGTTATTAATTTATTGTTTTAGTAAACTCAATAAAATCACGGAATCTGTTTCATTATTTGCTATATTCAATATATTTGTTGGAGAAAAATAACGCTCTGACCTATTCAGAATATGAAAAAGGAGGAGCTTTCTTTATGACAAAAGCAGGAGCTGATAAAGAGAGAGGTGAAACACGACTGTCATTGGTTGTAAAACAAAATACATTGAAACGTGATTGGTCATCGACTCCCATTTGGGGCATGAGTTAAATAGTCATCTTAAGGTCTTTTGTCTAATATGCAGTATTGAAATAGTTTATATAAATTTACAACGTAATAATTATATAACACTATAAACGACTTTAATAAATACTTTTTATTTAATTGATCACAGGTCGTTGACATCGCAAATCAAAGCTGGACGTGGAATATCCGACAATTTTCCTCGGAGGCATCTTACTTCAGACTTGAGGTTCATTTACGCGCCTTAATCTATAATAACGGGATGCACACCTTTATTTTTCATCCTACATAATCCATTCTCAGGATTTTTACGCTTTGTAAAATTACATCGACTCCGCCCGATACCACTAGCCCACATGAACCGACATATTTTTTTATTTGTGTAACTCATTTACTGAACTAAATTGAAATAAAATAAAAATTAAATTAAATTTGTTAATTTTCTAGTAAATGTATTCTATTATTTTATTTATAACGTCATTTTATCGCTGCAGCTAGTCTGTAGATGTACTTATTTTAATCGATTTGTCTAATATTTAGTTATATTTTACTTTTTGTTTGCACCGAAAACTTTAAAATTTCTTCCTCTTTGCTCCTTTACTATCCCCATACCCTCTGATTTCTTATTTATATTGAGTAAGAAGAAATATGATGAAACATTGGGACATGTCAGTTTATTATTTTTCTCTATATACATTTTTATAAGCATAAATATTTTACCGAAGGACAGTTTAGCCCAAACTGAAAAGGCTTAATTATTGCTAATAACAAGAAAATCATATTTTTGACAATAAAAACTATTTTATATATAATATTTTTTTAAAGACCGCCATTATTTATCAATCACTGGTATGCAAATTTTAATGTTTTCCCTGAGGGTTTCTGTTGTCATATGTGCATAGTCTAATTAAACCAAGATGAATTTAAGTATGAACTTAACTTCCCTTCATCATGTACCAATTTTTCAAAAAAAAAAAAAATGAAATGCACTTTCTTACTGTCGATCCTATCAACTTTATGTTGTTATTAATTGTAATTTAATATTATGCTCAAGTCCACCGCTGTGGTCTCGAGGTAGCGTGCTGCCTTGTCACGCAGCGGGCCGGGTTCGATCCCCGGTCGGGGCAATTTTTCTGGGTGAGGTTTCTATTGGGGCTTTTCCTCACCTGTAAGACAAATGTCAGGAAAACTTTAAGGCACAAACGTCCCCGAAATAATATGGCCACCATCATCCTTACCATTATTATTATTATCATCATCATCATCATCATCATCCTTCACCGGTGTGGGAAGCTACCACACCTACAATTCCCTAGTAAAACTGCAAGCATAGCATGAAAATGCTATGATTGCAGTGAAGGACCTACCTTCGGGCAGAATTACTGTAGATGGATTATGCTCAAAACACTTAAAAATAAATATTTGACCACTGTTCTTAAATTATCACTTATATTTGAATATCAGCCCAGTTTATTTATCTGCTACCTTCAAATTATTAACGCTGTTTAGAGTTTTTTACGAGTCTTTGATTCATCTTTTTTTAGTCATCATCATCATCATCTTCATGGTAGGCCGTGGGCCTGTTCCGCTCTCAGAATTCATTCTTCCATCGTCTTCTAGGACGTCCCAATCTCTATAGCCTTGAGGTTGATACAACAGTGCTTGTTTTGTTAGCCTAGAAGAATCCATTCTTAAAATAAGTTCATGCCAATTTTGTTTATAGTTTTGTATTTTTATTTAGATTAATAATGTTAAGTTCTTGCCTAATTCTTTCACTAGGAATATGGTCTCTTAGAGTATATCCTGCAACGTATTTGAGGAACTTCATCCCTGATGTTTCTAGTAATCTTCTGTCTGATCAATTCATGGCCCAATTCTCTGAGTCGTATGTCACAATGGGAACTGCCATTGCCTTTTAAAACCTTAGCATTGTTTCTTTTGTTGTTTTTGTTTGTAGTGTTCTTTTAATAGTCCCGCACATATTTTGAAATTTATAATTTTTTCATGTATATCATTTTCCCAATTGTAATTAATGTGACATCCTAAATATTTAGTGATATACAAAAGTCTGCTATCGTGTTTACATTCTATTTTGCCTGGTAACATTTCTTCATAACCTGTATGTCTTGATAAAATTACTCCTCGCTGATAGAACCAAGATTTTCCGGGGAAAAGTACAAATGAGGGTGTAGGAAATGTACTTTGGCACTCATGTCGCACCCCAACTTTTGGAATTTCTCCAATATATTTTGTACAATATATTTTGTAAATTTAGTAACAAATAATTGGTCTGTGTACCAGTGTATTTCAGCTGAAGCCTTAGAAATACCTAAGGCCTTCGCCAAATAATTAAGTTCTCACTATATGAACAGCTGAAGTTGTTGAAAATCCTATTCTTCGAGTGTATGTAATTCATTGAAACTGTGTTGAAAATTGGTTTCAAAATCTGATGATTGCTTTCCTAATATTTATATTAAAGAAGGCACAGGAAGACCATATGTGATAGCTCTTTTTGCTGAAAAAAGATTTGGATAAGTAATTTATTTATTTATTTTTAAGCATGTAGCATCACATTTGCATTATATAATGTAGTATTTATAAACTAAACATTTTTCAATAGGGTCGATCCAGCCGAGGCCGATGACGTTTCCAAGGTATAAAAATCCTGAATATAAGTTCCTTTGGAAAGGAAATGAAGCTGTGGTTCTTGTATCGAAGACTTTAGGCTCGCAAAAGGAATTAAAGTATGAGAAAAGAGACATATGTAGGACAATTTGTTGGCGCTTTCACGCCCACATTTGAATTGCAATACTGATGAGTGTAATGATCTCGCCTGTTAAATAGCGTATTTAAATAATATATTGGCATAACGTTTTTAAATAGGAATTGTTATAAAGTATAAGACGCAGTTTTGTCGTACTACTGGGGTACTGCTGTGATCACCGCACGCTACTGCGTACAACCTAAATATGAAATAAGAGGCTTCATTGCAAAATTTGTTAGTCTTTTCGCGAAGTTATTGTATTTGCGTTGGTAATGACTTGAATTGTTAGAAAACCTAGTTAAATAAAATACTAATTTGTTACACAAATTTACTTGAAGTGTTAGGCAAGTGTGAAAGGAAGGTACATTCACACTCTAATCTGTAGTAAACATAATAAACTCAGGATCTTATAGGACACTATGCAGGACTTGCTCACTAGTAAATTCCGCCTGCTCTTCCCTATGTAGAGCGGACGTAAAACCACGTTTAAAAGAAAGTGGGGAGAAGACTAGGTGAAGATAATGACAAAGCGACTGTTAGAATGAGGTAGTGTGGGTTGCAGTCTATTACGTACACATACTGCCCCTGTATGTCTTACACTGCCTCATACAACTGTTTTTACGTACATACATGCAAATGAAAACGGGGTCAGCTTGAAACTGCTGTGAAAATTAAACCAACGGAAAGTATAATTACTTAAGTGTGACTTTTTCTAACCATTATTTCCATGATAATATTTCTTTAAACTATTTAAATTGTTTTTTCAGTATATACAGGGTGTGCAATAACATATAAAGCAAGAATTAACATAATTTTATGATGGATTTTAATACTAAAATGTACCGTGTAAAACTTTAATTTAATATAACCTACAGAGAAAATATGGCATTGTAGTGGAACGTAATGATGAATTTATAATACACTAGCTAATACCCGGTGTGCGCTGCTACGTCTAAATAAATTAATATTAATGTGCTTTTATGTTTAGTTGAATAAGTAAAAGGAAAAATAATCGTAAATTTATACTTTTAGATACCCCGTGCTGATAACCTGGCGTTGTCCGGGAATCTACTTATCCCGATCTTCTTGACATAAATGAGCTGAAATACGAATATTAATGTACTTTTTATGATTAGTTGAATAAATAAAATGAAAAATAATTATAAATGTATATCGTAATTATTTTAAGATTCTCCGTGCTGATTACCCGGTGTTGCCCGGGAATCTACTTCTCTCGATCTTCTTGGCATCAATGATAGACAAAAATGGTTATTGTGAGTTATCCGTAAGAGATAAACATATGCTGTCGCGGACTTGTTTGTAAAGCTTTTTGAGATATTCAATTCTGTGTACATTAATGTTGTGTATTTGTTATGGTTTAGGCAGCGTAAGCCATTTAAGCGTCCAAAGAGCTAATTTTTTCACATTTTACACTATAAAGGGCGATTTGTAAGGGTGTAAGAGTTAAGTATCACAACTCTATTATAGCCTGTGTTCATCCCGGGAATCTCCTGAACATTTTGCAAAAAACCTCATCACAATCGGATCAACGGTATGGCCGCGCATAAAGTACGAACAACAAACAAACATTCATTGTTATATATTAGATAAATACAGAATTTTTACCTAATAGGTCCGTGTCCTCAACTTTGCAAACTATTAATTATCTGTAGTCGTTTCGGTACTAGTCCCATCGTCAGCAAAAAGAATAGGAGATATGTATGTTTCTACTGACCCTGATAGAGGATTGGATAACATTATTACACGTATAATTTTATATTATATTTTTAATTTTGTGATTAAAAACTTAACGTATTTTTTCATGAATTTTATTGTTGAAGATGAATTTACTTATTTCACATTAATTCTTCTTTCTATCTGAGATATTAAATTAGTATTTTACACAGCTATAACTAAATCGGGAATAATATTGAGATTTCTTAATAGTGGAAGTATAATTTTAATTTTGAGACGCATTTTAACTTTAACAGTGATAGCAATGTTGAGGGATTTTGATTGTGGTGTCAATATTTGAAAGCGTAAATAAAACAAATAAAACGTGATACAGTTTACAATGCGAAGGTTTAATAAATATGAACACAAAAGCATTGAGCTGTGTCAATCAACGAACCACACTGCATTGTAAATTAATTATTATGAAAAATTGTTATGCAACAACATTCTACCGCGTGTCCTAATTTAAGTCGATTTATAATGTCATGGCTACATGCTTGGTTCTAAATGAACGTTTTATATAAATGCAGTTCAGTAATAAAATAGGGCATATATATCCTTATTTTCAATAATAATAATAATTATTATTATTATTATTATTATTATTATTATTATTATTATTATTTACTTAAACTGGCAGAGTTACAGACATTAGGCCTTCGTTTCGGCTCAGCCAGTGGAAAATAATAGATACAGAAAAGTCACATAACATAACGTAGAAAATATACTTATTAAGTAAATGTAAATACATTTATATACGAATTAAACTGACATTAAAAATTAATCATATTATTATAGATATGAAAAGAAAATAAACAGGCAAATCAAGGTGCTGATAGACATAGCCTAGTAAATAACAAGATATTTAAATTTGTTTTGAAAGAAGCTAATATTCGACAGACCTTAATGTTCGATGGTAGAAGTCCCGAGAGTCTAGCAGAGGATACTATAGAGGATTTAGAATAATGGGAAGTAGTGTGATGTGAAATGCCAAATTGCAGGTACTATGCGATCGTACACACAAATTGTAATTGGTACATTAGAGATGAAATCGATAAGATAATGTGTATAATTTTGAATAACAGAATAATATGGTGCTTTTTTCTACAAACATGGAGATGGAGCCAGCAACGACTTGAAGGACGAAGAAATATCATCATATTTACACATATTGAATATTATCCGGTACACATATTATGAGAAAGTCGCCGTTTTGTGTAAAGATCATGCTTAGGGTCTGTCAGTAAGATATCACAATAATCAAAATTATATATTGCAGAAAAAATAATATAATGTGCCCATTACTGGCCCCAAAAGTAAAATATTCGTTTTAATTCAGCATTACACATCAATATATATATATATATATATATATGGGGCACGCCGTAGCGTAGTGGTTAAGGCACTGAGCTACAAGCCGGAGGGTCGAGGGTTCAAGTCCCGTTGGGGTCATGATTTTTAAACTGACCCAAACTCTCTGGCGGCACTATGGCCCTGGGGTCGACTCAACCTCTAACGGAAATGAGTACCAGACGATTGTTCTGGGGTAAAGGCGGCCGTCACGCAGGGCTGACAACCCGGCTGACATAAAGTGCCGATTGTCTAGAAAAAGTGGGAGCCTTAACCTCCTACTACCCCGAGGGCCTCCGGGCCTGTTGTGGGATCACTTTACTTTTATATAATTAATTTCGTTTCTTGTTGTATATATATATATATATATATATATATATATATATATATATATATATACAACAAGAAACGAAATTAATTAAAACGAAAACAATAATAGTGACAAGTGATGAGAATAAACTACTAAAAAATAACTGAAAAGCATTTAGCCTCTTTTATCCAAGTGATTAGAGTGCGCTATTGTTTACCAACAACATTTCAGCTGTTAAAAATAAGCATTTATTAAATTGTACGAAATAAAACTCGTATAATTAAAATAATGGTCGTCTAAAAACGATTTTTTTTGTCGAATAAAATAATGTCACGTATGTATAAAACAAATGGACAACTCATTTATTTGCCGGTAACATAAGAAATAACAAACAACAGAGCATGTTCTGCACATCGAGAAATATTTATCGCTTACAATATAGTGATGTAATGAAATAATAAAAGTAATCATTATATGCCACAGAATTAATGAGAAACATTTAGACACTTGCAATATAAATTACTTTGTGTTTAAACTAGGTGTAGGGATTTAATTTCAATATCTTGGCTTTTGCTTAAGATAGATTTATAAAAAATAATCTTGATTGTGGGAGAATACATTAATCATGATCTGAAGGAAGTATATTTTACAGCGGATGATTGGAAAACGTTAGCTCAATAAAGGATTTGTGGAGAGTTTTTATGTCCACCTGGCAATGAATCTAAAAATTCAATAGTGCCAGTGAGTTAGTTAGTGATATTGTATGAGGTGAAACATGTTTCTTACATTAAGGGAAGAAAACAAGTTAGAATATTTCAAAATAGTATCCTTGGATACATAAGTATTATTTTTTTTTATTGCGGATGAGCCCATGTAGGACTACGCAAAGTGCTTAGAGGCGTTTCCTTTGAGCGCAAATTTCCTTCATTCCTTTGCTATGAGCTTGTTTTCTATCATCTGTCCAAGTTGTTCCAGTTTGTTTCTTCGGTTTGTCCTCTGGGTCAACTTGCCACTTATTCACCTTAATTCTAAATATATCTCTGTTTGGGATATCTTCTTTAGCAATTCCTGCCAATTTAAGTCCTTTTTTACTTCATCAATCCACTTCATAGTATCCACTGGAGCTTTACTTCTGTTTTCGTAGAATTCCATTATCTGTTTTGTAAGCCTATTTGAGTTCATTCGTTTAATATGTCAATAAAATTTTAACCTCGGTTTCTAATATCACTATGAATGTCTGTATATATTTTTATGTCCTTTTTATTTAGTGAGTCTCACTGTTTTCACCTATTATAAGTAATTATGATAGTATTATGTATTATTATTATTAATTATTATTATGATTATTATTATGAATTAGTTATGATTATTAGTATTATTATCATAAGTGTTATTATTGTTATTATCGTAGAAAATGTTGTTTGTACATGAAACTTAATTGCTACATTTAATGTATCTTTAACTGTTTATAATTAGTATAGTGTATATCTATATTTGTCAAATATTTATTTGTATTTGTGCTGTTTGAGTGGAAGAGAAGGCCATAAGGCCTTAACTCTGCCAGAATAAATAAAACATTAATTATTATTATTATTATTATTATTATTATTATTATTAATGGGAATAACAATGGTAGGAAGCTTGGCTATAATAGAGATCCAGAATGTACTCTGTTATCATTTGTTCTCCCGGCAATATTTTTAAGTCGAAGAGATTGGAATAAACTGATAATATAGCTCAAATGGGTGATAGGAGAAATGCTGACATTTTTATTGGGAAATCCGCGGAGAAAAGCCTAGATCTAAGCTTTGGAAGATAATATCTTAGGGAACTTTTTTTTGTCAACCACTACAGGCCTCAGGGGGCCCTTGGGGTAGTGGGAGGTTAAGGCTCCCACTGTTTCTACACAATCGGCACTTGATCTCAGCCGGGTTGTCAGCCCTGCGTGACGGCTATCTTAGGGAACTAGGCATCAGATATAAGAACTGAATTCAATTGACTGAGGATGGGTTTTTGGCGGAGGAGCTTGATAAATACGATGTTGAATTTAAGGATCGATAAATTATACAATTATTTAGTAGAAATTTAACTTCAAATTTGATCCAAAATTATACCTTCTGAGTTAATTCAACTCGGTTTCTTGACAACTTTTTTCAAGTTGTTGCAAATTAAATTTATCTTCCTGTATTTTGTAAGCCCATGTTTCCCTTTATAGAGATTTAGGCGCTCTCCCTCTACATGGAAGAATTTGAACCATACTAATTTAGTTTCACTTATTTTCGTATAGATGTCATTTGAGTGGTCCGTGGTCAGCGTTCCGCCTCATACTGACATCTAGGAAACCAAGGTAGTACTAGGACGGGAAAATTCGGTAAATTTTGTTTAGAGGCCTTTTCATTCAGCTTAAGGATTTTTTACGAGCCTGAAAATCTTTAGACTCGGGACCCGGCTTAAAGTCCCTCCCGAAGGACTTGCTCATTGGATTTTTCCGTCCTAAAAAATCCATGGACCACGGCCGGGTTTGAACCCGCGACCCTCGGGACCAGAGGCAAGGAGCATAACCACTAGTCCACCGCGGCCGACAATTAAATTTATACATAAGCAAACATTGATAGGTAAAATCAAATTAAATCTCCTGAAAAAAATTATGTATCATGATGTAAATTACAACTTTTATGTCATTCATACTCACAATCTGGATTAGTATAATTTTTTTCTCCGTTATGCAAATTTGTCTGAAAAAAATAAAGTTTTCTCCTTTATGGTAGGCGTTTCCAAGTTTGTCTCACTTTAGTTTCTAGGTAGATGTAGGAGGATGGAGTCACTGGTTGCAACTTGGCGAGGAACTTAAATGCAAATTCACTAATTTATCCCACATCCGTTAGAGCGAAGACTGTAAGTAATTTACTTTAAGTTCCACAAATAAACACGTCTGTATCCTTCATGGATAATTCACAAAGTTATAAAATATAAGCCTCTCTTAGTCCTTTTTAATTCAGTTTAAATTTGAGACACTGCAACGTTTTTGGTCATATGGAGTGTAATATATTTATGTTTATACCTATAGGCTGAACATAAGTCATGCCTATATTGTATATATATATATATATATATATATATATATATATATATGGGCTACATTAAATGAAAAGAAACATTAACGCTTGAACCAGAATTTGAATCCGATACCTCTAACTTCATACATTAGTGCATTACCAATTTTGCTACTCAGGCTGCCAATGCAACCATCAATTTTTGCCTTTCCTCATATACAGTTCTCTATCGTAAGATGCAGCGGAACGTCGCTCGCATTTCCTTCTGACGGCTTCTATAACAAGAAATCGTTTGTTAATGAGAATTTGTACTCTATGATTGTAACGCTATATATTTCGATGTTGTAATTAAAATTTGACATTTAACAATGAAGGCCAAATATTTTTTTACAAATGTCCCAGGTTGTTTTTCGACATTCCTGGCGTTCTCTCCTGACATGGCGTACTTGTAACCCACTTCTGAGGTTGGTGCGCCTGGAAGGCGGGGTTATGTTGCCCCGATGATATGATGACGATGATAGTGGTGCGCCAGGAGAGTCCCTAATCTTAATCTAAGAAGAATATAAATGATGATGATTGCGATGGACATATGATTTCGGGGAGCGATAGGGACTTAAAGCTTTCCTAACATTTATCTTACAGGTGAGGAAAAACCCCGATAAAAACCTCACCCAGAAAAACTGTCCCGACCGGGGATCGAACCCGGGCCCGCTGCGTGACAAGGCAGCACGCTAATTCGAGACCACAGCGGTGGACTGAAGGCCAAATATTATCTACTTAATATGTAATTAAAATATATCCATATTGAGAGCAAATGTTTTAGAAATATTCGAACCGAGAACACAATAAAAAATTCAAATTTCAGAACTACTCGAACTTTACTTTTATGTTTATATTTAATATTTGTTTTGAAACTCTTTAACATCTAGAGATATATTAGTTAGGAATTTTACAGTTTTATCTATAGATTGCGAATTTATATTGTTGCGTTAACCAGGTGTTCTGTGAAGATCACTAATTACATTTAAACTTTAAACATTTTATTTAAATGGTAGATATAATCAAATGGTTCAGGTAATAAATTCCAATCCTGCACTTCTTTTGATGATTCTGGAAATCAAGAAAAACCTCAGGTTGGTCAGTATCGGGGTTTGAACTCTGAACCTCATGAATATATCTCCTAAGATTTTCACAGTGGTTTGACTTTCACACGTGTAAGGATAATTATTGGTTGAATTAAGGGTCCTAAAATTAAAAATAATAAAAAAACGAAATATAAAAATCCATTCTGAGTTAACAATTCATCATACAAAAAGTTCATTTTCTACAGAAAATAAGAAATGTGAACGCAGCAAGATGAATCAAGCCATAGCATTTTGTACCGTATTTGGGAGGTTCCGGATTCGAACTCTGGTACTGTCCAATCTGACTGAGGTTTCCTTCTGGTTTTCATTGTGCACTAAGGTAAACACTGGGATGGAATTCCATTACCAGGAACACATTTCATTACAATCACTATTTCACAGTAAACTTCAAAACAAACCAATAAACTATTTCAGAAAATTCACGAAAAATACTATAGTAAATAAAGACTACTTGATGTGATCTAACGTTTTAAAACGTCTACATTTAATAAAGGTAGTAAAGTGATCTCACTACAGGCCATAAGAGACCCTTGGGGTAGTAGGAGGTTAAGGTTCCCGCTTTTCTCTAGACAATGATCACTTGATGCCAGCCCTGCGTGATGGCTGCCTTTACCCCAGATCAAGGGACTGGTACTCATTTCGCTTAGAGGCCGAGTCGAACCCAGGATCATGGTCCTAGCAGAAGGTTATCTGCAAAAGGTAGACATATGCTGTCGCGGACTTTTTGTGGATTTTTTGAGATATTAAATTCTGTGTACATTAAGTTTGTGTATTTATTATGGTTTAGGCAGCGTAAGCCATTTAAGGGTAAAAAATGGACTTTTTCCTCGTTTTTCACTACAAAGGGTGTATTTAAGGGAAAAAGAAGCTCTTCCAGATGAATGGAAGGAATCAATTATCGTACCAATTTATAAGAAAGGAGATAAAACTGATTGCAACAACTACAGGGCATCTCATTACTTTCAACTTCGTACAAAATTCTAACAAATATATTAGTAAGCAGACTTACTCCCTATATTGATGACATTCTAGGAGATCATCAATGTGCATTTAGAAGAAACAGGTCTACAACAGATCAGATTTTTAGTATAAGACAGATTTTAGAAAAGAAATGGGAATATAATGGTACTGTACATCAACTGTATGTAGACTTCAAAAAAGCATATGATTCAATTAAGAGGGAGAAGTTATATAGTATCCTGCTGGAGTTCGGAATTCATAAAAAGTTAGTTAGACTTATACCAATGTGTCTAAATGGCACAAAGAGTAGGGTGCGTGTAGGCAAAAAGTTTTCGGACACTTTTGAAATTCAGAATGGGTTGAAGCAAGGAGATGCACTATCTCCTCTACTATTTAATTTTGTACTAGAGCATGCCATTAAATCCTTAGAGAATGAGGAAATCTTACAACTGAATGGTATTAATAAGCTGTTAGTTTATGCTGATGATGTAGTATTGTTGGCCGATAGCGAGGAGATATTAAAGGACAACACGCACACACTATTGAGTAACACTAAGGAATTAGGACTGGAAGTAAATATCAATACAACTAAATATATGGCCACACGTAGAAATTCATTATAATGGAAATGGACAGCTAATGACAAATGAGGGAAATTTTGAGGAAGTGGCTGAATTCAAATACCTAGGAACAATAATCACAAATAGGAATGAGATGCACAAAGAAATTAAACATATGCTTAATTCTGGAAATGCGTGCTATTATGCATTGCAGAGACTCTTGATGTCCCAACTCCTTTCAAAAAACCTTAAACTGAAATTGTATAAAACTATTATTCTACCAGTTATATTATATGGGTGCGAAACATGGACTCTTACTTTAAGGGAGGAGAGGAGATTGCGGGTATTTGAGAATAAAGTACTTAGGAAAATTTTTGGAGCAAAGAGAGATGAACAAACAGGTGAATGGAGAAGGCTACATAACAATGAACTACATGGTCTTTATAGGAAGCCAGATATAATAAGAACAGTTAAGTCTCGTAGGCTACGATGGGCAGAACATGTTGCACGTATGGGGAATGAAATACTTGCATGGAAGCTTCTTGTAGAAAAGCCAGAGGGAAAACGCCCAGTTGGTAGACCAAGAATGAGGTGGGAGAATAACAATAACTATGATTTGAGGGAAGTAGATTATACAGGGAATGATTGGAACGCATTAGCTCAGGATAGGGATGTATGGAGAGCTTGTGTCCGCGCGGCCATGAACCTACGGGTTCGATAGTGTCATTGAGTAAGTAAGTAAGAAGTTTATTATCTCAACTCTCTAATAGCCTATATTCATCCCGGGAATGTCCTTAACATTTTGCAAAAAAAAACCATTACAATCGGACCAACGGTATGGCCGCGCATAAAGTACGAACAAACAAACATTCAATTATATATATATATATATATATATATATAATTCTGCCTGAGGGCAGGTCTTTCACTGCAATCATAGCATTTTAATGCTACGCTTTGCAGCTTTACTAGGGAATTATAGGTGTGGTAGCTTCACGTTGCTTCACACCGGTGAAGGATGATGATGATAATGATAAGGATGATTTTCGGGGACCGTTGGGCCCTAAGCTTCCTGACATCTGTCTTACAGGTGAGGTAAAACCCCGAGAAACCTCACCCAGGAGCCTGTCCCGACGGGGAATTGAACCCGGCCCACTGCGTGACAAGGCAGCACGCTACCTCGAGACCACAGCGGTGGATATATGTTATAGGTTAGAATAATTATGGATTCTTTTCATTAATTTCAAAGAGTCCCTTTTTTCAAATCGTACTAACAAACCGACGTATCTCGTTCATCAATTTGTGTTCCCCCTTTGTTGGGATCCTATATGAACCTGATACTTTATATATATATATATATATATATATATATATATATATATATATATATTTATATTCCCATTTAAATCTCTAGTACGCTTGGCTATTTGACTATTTGACTAACATTTCTACTTCTATAAAACATCCTCTTCATTATCCTGTTCTGAATATGCATTTAATAGCTGATTAAAGTAACAGCTTCATAACTTAAATGGAATCATGTGACGAGCGTGATTCAATTCATCGACACTAATTACAGTTTTGGGAACTGTATTTCGATATTTTTTATATCAAGTTGATTCTTAATATCTGGACTTAATAATGTCACGAATGATTTGCATATCATACACTGTACAAAAATAAAATTTTCTTTCGCATAGTTCAGAATCGAACTAGGGACCACGGTGATGCGAGTTATTGTTGATTAACAAACTAACTAACTAACTCACTGGCTCTATCGAACCCATAGATTCATGGCCGCGCGAACATAATCTCTATATACATCTCTATCCTGAACTAATGTTTTCCAGTTCATTCCCTGTGTAATTTACTTCCCTCAAATCACGGATAATGTTATTCTCCCATCTCATTCTTGGTCTAGCAAATGGACGTTTTCCCTCTGGCTTTCCTACAAGAAGCCTCCATACGCCTCTTTCATCCCCCATACGTGCCACATGTCCTGCCCATCGCAGTCTATGATACTTAACTGTTCTTATTATATCTGGCGTCGTATACATATCAAGTAGCTCACTATTATGTAGTTTTCTCCATTCACCCGTCTGTTCACCTCTTTTTGACCCAAAAATTTTCCTAATAACTTTATTCTCAAATACTCGTAATCTTCTTTCTTCTCTTAAAGTAAGAGTCCATGTTTCGCATCCATATAATATAACTGAGAGAAATATTGTTTTATATATTTTCAGTTTAGCATTTTTTGAAAGGAGTTGGTACAAGAATCCCTGTAATGCATAATAGCATACATTTCCAGAATTGGGCCTATGTTTAATTTCTTTGTGCATCTCATTCCTATTTATAATAATTGTTTCTAGATACTTCAAATCAGCCACTTCTTCAAAATTTCCTTCATAGTTGTTCATTTCCATTATACATTATACGCATTTCTATGTGTGAACAGTATATTTAAATTTGATTTATGGATATTGCCTTTGGCAGGATCCACATTTCATTAGTGTTTACTCAAACTAGAGTGTGGCGATTGGTTGGTACCGGTCAGTATCTCGAGGCTAATTATTCGCGTCCTAAAATACTATACGGGTCACCATCAGCATAAACCAACAACCTATTAATAACATTGAGTTGTAGGGAATGTAGGCCTTCTTCATTCTCCAAAGTTTTGATGGCATGCTCTGATACAAAACTGAATAGTAGAGGAGATAGTGCATCTCCTTGCTTTAAACCATTGTGTATTTTTACTTACCAATTCAGAAACATATATTTGAAACTTAAAGGGATCCGTTTTATTTATAAATCGAATTGTTAAAAAAAAGTTATTCCATTTTAATATTTCTATTTATCTTAGATTAACTTTTCCGTCTCAAATCTGCTTCTAATTTACAAACCATAGTTCGATAAAGCGAGAATATGTAGCATTCTTAGAAAAAAGTATGAATTTTTGTACTTACCGGGGTTTTGACCTCTTAGTTTCAATTTAAACGCTGTTGGCTATCACCTACATTTGTTGCATTTAATATTAGCTCTGAGTCTTATTCTATCTTGAACTTTATCCTCACTGTATATTTTATACACTTTGATTAGAACTCTAAAGTTATGGAAGTTTTAAACTACAGCAGCTCGGTCTGAACGTTTCGAATATTATTAACCCTTTCCAAGAAACAGAAATGAAGACGACTTATGAAAATTTAATTCTATTGAAGTTGAATTATACACGGGGAGCATACTGATTACATTCATATAATCAAATTTAATTCTTCAGTTATAACTGTAAGAAATCTTTTAAAAAAGTGTCATACATAGTTTACAGTAAAGTAAGTTTTTAAAATTGCATTAAAATACTCCAATAGAAGTTATCAAGAATTTGGAACATACTAAATTTAATAATAAAATTGTAATTCAAAAGTACAACCACTTCTTCAACAAATAGAGGAATACTGGAAAAATTGGATAGAACATTTGCAAAGAATGACAGATGATAGGATACCAAAAATGGTACAGATGTATAATCCTGGAGGACGAAGATCGGTGGGAAGACCAAGAAAGCGCTGGGTTGAACAGATGTGAGATCGGAACAGACAAAGACCTAATCCGTGAAGGATGATGATGAAGATCAAATTATAATTCACAATAAATAATTATATTTTATGAAAGTTAAATAAAATTATTCCACGAATATAACTATTACACATTCAAATGGTTGTCGAAGTTAAAATTACAGCTACAATATTTAATGTCTGGATTTGATGATTTTTGTGCTAAAATACTATTTTCAAATATAGACGGATGTTTTTTTTTTATTTTTCAATAATACAATTTTTTCGTTAATATATTTGTATATCCATCCACCCATAGCAATTCTGCCCGAAGGCAGGTCTTTCACTGCAATCATAGCATTTTCATGCTATGCTTGCAGCTTTACTAGGGAAACTGATGATAATGGGCATATGATTTCGGGGACCGTTTGGGCCTTAAATTTTTCCTGACATTTGTCTTACAGGTGAGGAAAAAACCCGATAAAAACCTCACCCAGAAAAACTGCCCCGATCGGGGATCGAACCCGGGCCCGCTGCGTGACAAGACAGCACGCCACCTCGAGACCACAGCGGTGGACTATTTGTATGTAAGACTCACATTAAAGTCTACTAATTTGTACATATTTGTTGTGTCAACATTTTTATGGAACCTTTCATGTGGAAACTGCCTTAAAAAAAACTAAACGGAAATCCGGTATTATATACTTTAGTCGAAAGTAGACTTTAATTGTCGGTAGACAGTACATACGTTTTTTTAGGTTTATTTGCTATGCTTGGTATTTCCTTGAAATACAGATATATATTTCGTATCCTTCAGCGGGAGACTTCCTCAGTGGTATGATGATGATTTCTGAAGCATTCTCCTCAGCGACGGTTGCTAATCGGAAGCATAAAATACTTCGGCAGACTCCCTGATGTTACCGAGGATGTTGCTCGCAAGTGGAAACAAGAAATAAAATATTGGCCATACCTGTTTTCCTAATTCACAGTTAAGATATTTATTGCACACTAAATATTTAATTGCTATTTATTGTTTTCTGCCTAACTTTCCCCATACACCGCACGTGGAACAAGTGTGCTCTCTTGACGGGTTGTTTGAACCGAGATAATTCGGTTATGCTTATTTCCCAAGGATGTCAAGGATGACAAATTATTAGTTCATCGTCCCAAAGAGACATCTAGTAGGCAACTACTTAAAAAGTATTACTTGGATGGGAAATGCCAATTAAACGTTGCTCAAAGGCTCTAATTTCGACATGAGATCCTTTTACTAACCCTAAAATCTTCAGACTCAGGAAGTTCCTGTCGGAGGACTTGTCCTTTGGATTTTTTCATTCTAAAATTTCCATCGACATCGGCGGGTTGACTCCGCAATTCTCCGGACCAGAGGCAAGGAACCTAACCTCTAGACCATGGAGGTCTATTATATCCTTTAGTATAACTTATACACATTTATCCTGTGGTTTCGTTTTATGTTGTATATGTAAATATAAAAATATATTTATTTCTCAAAAAAATATTAAAAACAATTTTAAAATTGAAATTAAGATAATCTTGCAAATTGTATATAGCATTGACTGTTAACTGTCACTTGCATTTTATATAAAACATATTATTAACAACAAAATCTAGCGAGCTTGATTTTACTAGAAACGGAGAATTTCGTGAGTTTTATACTGGTTCTGGATATAAGTTTGCATCTGATTACAAATAACTATAAAACAGGAAGAATCATCTAATTATATGGTTACTAAGTTATCTAACATTTTATCCAAGGAATTTGGTAATTTATTTCTTCAAACTTTTAAATACAAAATAAAAATCGTTACTGAAAAGTGCTATTACTCTTTAAAATAACTTTTGAATTAATGATTTTAATTGTAAATATGCCAATTGTTATTGTACACATAATATTGTAGTTGTTCGTGTGTATCTATGCTGTAAATGACAACGTTGAAATATAAACTAAACTTTAAGCTCCAATTCTTCAAGTTGGTTCTCTCATCAGAACTAACTCATTAGCACTATCGAACTCGGAATTCATGATCGCGCAGACATAAAATCTCCATACATTTTGAGCTATGTTTTATCAATCATTTCCTGCATAATTCACCTCTCTCAAATCATGATTAATATTATTTTATCATCTCTTGCTTGGCCTGTCTAATGGGTGCTTTTCCTTATTTCCCCTTGATAGAAGTTACCATACCCCTTTTTCACCATCACCAGAAATAAAATAATAAAATATTGAGTATTTTTAGAGTAGTCTAATGATCTTCTTCTTCTTCTTCACGGTTTAGGCTTATTTACTAGCCTGTTCCGGCTCCAAATTGCTGCTCTTTCCATCTTTTCCGTGGTCTTCCCAAACTTCTTCTTCCTCGTGGTGAATAGTTGTATGCTGCTTTTGGTATTCTATTCTCAGCCATCCTTGCCAAGTGTCCTTTCCAGTTTACTGTATCTCTCTATTGTTGAGTTTAATTCCTCTATTTTTAGTTGTTGTCTTATTTTTGTGTTATGTTTTTTGTCTGTTCTTTGATATCCTGCTATTGGTCTGATGAATCTCATTTCAGCAGCAGTAGTCTAATGATACATTCAAATACAAACCTTATATGAGTGTATAATCTATTTATCTTTGACCATATTTTACGCACGGTTTTAAAACAATTTCGTTGCTTCTTTTGGATCCCAGTTTCACATGGGTTGACCCACATGCGAGTTATATTTATAGCATGGTATTTACCTTGTTTTATGATTCTAGTTCACTTTGTTCTATGTAACGTTATAGTAAAAATAGAATTGCATTGCAATTAAGCGATATGTAGGACAGCAAAATTAATTTGAACTGTCCATTCCGATAGGACTAGTTGTCAAATTCAGCTGTACCTAACTGACATTAAAGATATAATATTAACCAATTGTTACGTCGGTATGTAACCCCCACCAAAACAGTTTATACTGTAGATTATATTATTTTAGTAAAATATATTGAATTGCTCCATTTTAAAACAGAGAATTTAAATGGATTTTAATAAGGGATATACAGTTTACTTCAGGAATTAGCAACTTTCTGGAAAACAACCATGCGACACGCTATAAGATTTAAAAATTATGTTCATTATGTTAGAATCTTACTATGGTTGACATTTTCTTATTTTAAGATTGTGTTGCCCTGGTTGAATGAAAAATAGGTTTCATTTGTACCCGACTGTATAAATAAATACAAAAAATATATTAAACACTAAATACTAGGTTCTGGCAATAAACAAGTTCTGGAAAGTGTGCAAGAAATGTAATAATTGAGAATTACATAAGTTTTACACATTATTCTTAATGTCATTTCGACATTTCTGGTATTCTCTCCTGGAATGGCGTACTTGTAACCCACTTCTGAGGTTGGAGCGCCTGGAAGGCGGGGTTACGCTGCCCCGATGATATGTGAGTTGATGATGTTGGTAATGATGCGCCAGGAGAGGCCTTAAACTAAACTTAAGCTAATTAGGCGAATATGATATTGATGATAATGGTGGCCAGATGGTGTTCGGGGACCGTTTGGGCTTTAAAGTGTCCTGACATTTATCTTACAGGTGAGGAAAAGCCCCGAAAAAACCTCACCCAGGAAACTTGTCCCGACCGGGAATCGAACCCGGGCCCGCTGCGTGACAAGACAGCACGCTACCTCGAAACTACAGCGGTGGACAACAAATATAATAAGAGGGAATATAAAAATAAGGGAGAACTCAGTAGTAATATTTCTGAATTATAAAACATTAAAAAGTTTAATAGTCTAATAAAAGTACATTATGTTGATGGAATTGCCATTATATCTCTATCAAGATAAATACGGACAGTTAACGTACTTGTAATACATCTTGTGTGTGTTGAAATGAACCAATAAAATGCTGCATGAGTCTTCCGACTTGTTCAAACTATAGCATATATAATATAATAACTTTATTACGTCAATGAGAAATTTATTGACGATATACAATATTTTTCCATAACGATATTTAGTTGCCGTTACAGATTTAACCACCCTTAAACGAGATAACATAACCATAAAAATATACTTACATTATATGAGTTAGTTTTGATATTTTTGTAAAGTAATATAGGGGGCCTATACTCCATTTTATTGGTTAAAGAAGTTAAACAATATAATTTGAACCTGAGATATCAGTCGCCCTCAACTTGATAAAATGTTGTCAAATATTTTGGAGGCCTGTCGAAGATTACATGTTCCATCTTCTGCTTGTAAAACGGTTCGAGAATTGAATAGCCGTCCAGAATATCTTTGTAAATTTTTTTTTTCCAAATGTGATTTTCATATGGAAAAAAATTACACGTGTTCTTTACAATCATTTCCCATGTAAAACTAAACTAGGAAAAAACAATTAGGGTTTCAACCTTGTTCTGGGCGATTATTTAATTAATGAACAAGTGAATATACAGAATGTACACTGCCGGAAAAAATATGCAACATCTTCAAGTACTGCAGCTTTTTTATCCTCGGGTTTGGCATTCGTTGGATGTGATCTCTCCGGTTCTGTACCTACTACTACAAGTAGTTGCAATTTGTTCTATATTAAATTCTTTCCTAATATCTATGTCGTTTTTGCAATTTAGCAATTTATAACCTGTTACAAAACAGTGAAATCTCATTTCTGTTGATTAAATTTCTCTTAACTTAAAAACGAAAGAAATAATAATAATAATCCTAGCACAAATAAAACACTGAAAATAAATGAACAAGAAATAAATGAAGTGCAATCTTTTACATATCTGGAAGTACAATTACTATAGACGGGAGTGCATTAGAAGATGTCCGGAATCGTATTAAAAAATCAAACTGAGCATTTGTGTAGTTGTGCACAGTGTGGAAGAATAAAAACATTTCAATCAAAACTAAGATCCAACTATTTAACACAAATGTAAAATCCATTTTATTTTTCGGATGTGAAACGTGGAAGGTGACCAAATAAATAATTAATTTGCTCCAGATCTTTGTGAATAGGTGTTTACGACGGATATTAAATGTGAGATGGCCTGATATAATCTCAAACCAAAAAATATAGCGCAAAACTGAGCAAGCACCTATCGAAAAACAAAGGAAGGAAATAAGATGGCATTGGATTGACATAGCTACTCTACATAAACTTCAAACTGTAATAGAACGATGAACACTGGACTGGAATCCTCAAGGTTCAAGGAGGAGAGGGAGACTAAAAATTGGCTTGGAAGAGGACTGTTGAAGGAGAAGTACGTGAAAGAGGAAAAACTTGTTTGGAGGTGAAGAGGATGGAGTTAAATGGAGACATTTCATTGCGGCCCTATGCTCCAGCTTGAGCGAAAGGAAATGATGATCTGATGTTAAGGTCTAACATTTAATTCCACATAATATCAACGTTTTAATAGTCATCATCATCATCACTCCAAGGATTAGACAATTGCCCGTTCCGACTTCATATTGCATCAGCCCAACGTCTTCTAGGTCTTCCAACATCACGCCTTCCTCTTGCTTGATAATTTCTGGCTAACAATGGATATCTCTCCTTGCTCATTCCATCCATGTGATCAATCCATTTCTGTCTGTAATTCGTGACTTTATCCAATAAAGGCTGTACTTTCAATTCTTCTCTTATATCCTCATTTCTTATTCTATCAAGTCTTGTACATCCTTTTACTTGTCCTTAGGAACCGCATCTCTGCCGTCTGTATTCTATCCTTCTGTCTTTTCACTGGAGCCCAAGTTTCACATCCATACAATATTGTGGGAACCGCCATAACATTATACATTTTTATCTTGGTTTCTTTTCTAATTTTATTTTTGAATGTTTCTCTGTATTGTTCCACACACCGTCTGAAATTTATTTATTTTGGAGTCAATATCTCTTTCCACATTGTAGCCAACATCACAGCCCAAATATTTGAAACTAGACACCTGTTCTATACTTTGATTTTCTAAAATAATTTTGGTTCTCACTGGATCTCTTCCTCTAAAAGCCATGGTCTTCGTTTTCCTTACAGAAATTTTTAGATCGTATAATTTACATATTTCATTTAATGCATGCATTGATTTCTGTAAGTCGTCTTCATTTTTCTGTATTATGATTACATCGTCAGCAAATAAAAGATTATTTATGCACATTTTATTATCCATTCTTATTCCTGGATTTACTAAAACTTTCCATTTATTAAAATATCGTCTATATATATATTAAACAAAGTGGGTGATAAACTACTAATCCTTGTCGTAATCCAGTATTTGTTTTGATTGCATCTGTTCTTTTGAATCCGGTATCTATAATTATATTTGTGTCTTCATATAATGTCTTTATTGTTTCTACAAGGCACAGCGGGTATCCTTTCTTTCGTAATATTTCCCATAATTTTTGTCTGTTTACTCGATCGAAGGCCTTATCCAAATCTATAAATCCTATGTGAGTTTCTAAGTTATGTTCTCTTCTCTTTTCTATGAGTTGTTTCAGTGTAAAGACATTGTCTATACATGACCTTCCCTTTCTGAATCCACTTTGATTTTCACTTATTATTACTTCTGTTATGTTTCTCAATCTATTATTTATTATTTTCGTATATATTTTGTAGCCAGTATTCATTAAGCTAATCCCTCTGTAATTCTCGCAATTTCTCCGGTCTCCTCTTTTGAATATATTCTTGACAATTGCTGTTTTCCAAGTGGTTGGAATCCCATAGGTCTGCCAACATATATTAATTAGATGAAGTATTCGTAGTTTACACAATATTCCACTATATTTGATTAATTCCATATTTATATTATCTAATCCTGGTTGCTTTCCTATTCTTAGTGGTTTTCAAAGCCATTTCTAATTCATTTATGTCTATTACATCAATATTTTTCCACTTTTATTTCTTCCTCATTGTTCTCTTTTCCTTCAATTTCCTCCTTTTTCCAAAGTTTTTCATAATGCTGGATCCATTCTTGTTCTGGGATTATATTCAATCTGGCAGAATCTTTCTCAGTCTGATTTAGATGTTTCACTAATTTATAACCTATTTCTTGTCTTCCATACTAATCATGTTCTACTGAGCTTATAAATTTATCCCATGACTCCTGATGGGATTTTCTTATAATGCTTTTAGCAATTCTCCTTTTCATTTTATATTCTTCATAAGATTCTTCTGTTTTCAGTCGTAAGTATGTATGATATGCTTTTTGTTTTTCATTCACTGCATTTTGTATATTCGCATTCCAAGTTCTCAAGCCCTTCCTATTCCTTATTCTATTTTTCTTTCCTAATATCTCATTTGCTGTTTTATGTATTACATTTGATATATTTTCCCATTCAATATTTATATCTTCTGACGTCGCTATCTCTGATATATATTTATTCATTCTGCTTTCATAATGTTGTCTAATACTTTGATCATGTTTCTTGTAATAAAATTATTTGATATAACTTCTTGCTTGGTTTCTTTTGTTCTTTATGTTATTTTTCCGCCATTTAGCCTATTATGTTTATGTTGCTTATCATCACGAGATAGTGAATGCAGAGTATATATCGCTGCCTCTATGTACTCTCACATCTTTACACCAAGGCCTCCTACGCTGTTTGTATCATACGCATTAAATCACTGTCAATTTATTGATCTATGAGCTTATAATCCACTTCTTTGTATATTTATGTATGCTCCTTTTTTTCGGAAATAGGCATTCACTTATTCTATTAATTGATTATAGGCTGAAAACTGTCTCAAATCCTGTTCCCATTTTCCCTTTATTGGTTATTTCTTCCATTATTTCCTATTACATTAGGTATAGGGACATTGCCGACTCTTGCCTTTAAGTGTCTCCACTTATTATTAAAATTATGATCTTTTGTAATATTTAATCAACGAATGTTTTGTACAATGTTTTATAAAATTTTATTGTTTCTTCTTTCTCGCCTTCCTCTGGGGCATACACAGCAATTATCATCATATATCCTCTTTCAATTTTAAATCTGGCTATCAGGATTAATAGTATTTATATAAAATATAAGCATATTTAACAGATAAAATATTATCAGCTTGAGTTCCTGGATCCTCTGTCTCAAATTGTCTACAACTCCGCTATAAACGTTTATATTTAATCTGTTTAATTAATTTAGAACCTGTATTAGTTGCAACCAGCAGAAATCCAATTGTTTATTAAAATATATAAATTTAAATGTATATTGAAATGCAACCAATACAAAATATGATATGAATTTAAATTCAAATTAAAATATACCCACCACAACTGATTTAATATTGTATTTGATTCCTATAGGTGCTGATACACTGTGATTTAATGTTACATTGAACTGATGAATGAGAACATCCACAAGGACATAGAGATGACAGGTCATGTCACGAGCGATTGTTTCCCGCCCTCCACATGTAACCTCACCCCCTGTTATATAATTTGCAACTCCATAGATAACCTGCATACATATTAGTGTCTATACATTGTAGCCCATGCTTAAATGTATCCATTATGACTATCTCGGATAGGTAATTCTCCATTCTCTTTCATAGACTTGATTTAACCTCTCACCTTATAGATACTTTTTACATATCACACGTCATCCGGATCTTACAATGGCACGACTTGTCGGGAGAAGTATTTTAAAATGTCTTCTTCTTCCGAATGCAGTATTGGGTGATGATGCCCGTTCTGCGACTACAAAAACTGATCTTTCCATCGGTTGAAGGGTTTCTTGTAGTATTTCGAGTATTTAAAGCTTTCCCCATTATAGGTTACCAGCCTATAGTTGGGTAAGTCCAGTGGTGGGGTTGCCACCTCAATGCCTCTTGGACAGGCATGCTTTCCTGTAGGGGATGCTCCCTTAGCCTTTGAAGTTTCTCCTTCTCCGCAAGGCAGCGGTTCCTCTCTCTTTCCCTTTGTGAGGGTAGGGTGCCTCTTCCGCCAAATCTGCCGTATTAAGGGTATCCCTCTCCGCCTTCATTGCCGTTGAGGTCTTCACCGTTCCCTGGCAAGGGGCCCTCAACTGGTACTATCAGCCGGGCCAGCTGAACCAAGGTTTTTTTTTTACGAGGTGTTACTCCTCCCCCTCCTCCTTTCTCATCCGGGCTTGGGACCGGCAATGGCGGAGTTTTTTAAAATGTGGATCATATAAATACTTTTTTTGATCACATAAGGGCATTGAAGGCCTTCCCGAATGAGTGATCGGCTGAATGTCAGGGCCAGACAACACAGCATTAAGACCAAACACACCATTCACACACACACACACACACACACACACACACACATACACAATCATTAAGGCAATTCTCATAGGACTTAAACTGCATTGATAGACACTGGTTTACTATGTATTTTGTTTTGATGGTCAACATTCGGCTTTCAGATAAAATGACCAATAATAAGCGCTTCAAATTTTTGTTAAGATTTTGGATTTGAGAAACAAAGTCTAAACCACGACTGCGGTTTCACAGTTTGTTTATTATTTGTATAAATTCTGCAAGCACCCTGAAAATTCATGGCTGTTAATTACAGAAAAAAAAACACATGTGTGATTAACACATGTGGAAGTAAGGCCAGCAAATGCTGGTAGGCAAAGAGCCTTGTAGGTCTGTCGCGCTTGGAGTTTTTTTTATACACCCTTGAAACATATTACTTAATGATCTGGGCACATCATCTTACGAGCTATACTACAGACACATAATACAGGATAGATCTATAGTTACTAGAATACCCGGAAATATTGTTAACAAAATGCTATGTCCACCACCCCAAAGTCAGGACAATACACGTGTCTCCTACTCGGAGAAATGGCGGATATTTAAAATCTCCTACCCCGCCGGGGATCGATTTTAGGGCCACGCGATGAAAATGGAGAACAAAATTCTTACAATATAGAAATTCCAATGTAACTATGTTTCAAATAATTGCCTTCCTGAAATTATTTATTTTCATGTGCGTGTTTTCTATTTATATTTAAGGAAATTGAAAACATATCTACTCATAAAATATGTAATACTATCTTTACCATAAGGGTCTTTATTGGAACGGTTCATTTAGGCTGAAAACTCCATTCTACCTTTAATGTTAATAATTTTGATAAAACATTTATGAAATTTTGTGTTTTTTATGTAAAATACAGCTTAAAAATGCACACTTCCTCAGAATCTATTCATAATAGAATTATAAAACTTTTTCAAGTCATTTATGAAAGCTCTGTTCGTAATTTGGCACAGGAATACTTTTATTCCTGGTATCTATGCAAATTTGTTTTCTCTGGAAAATGTGCATATTTTGTGCATTTCTCAACACGATTTTATGTGTTAAACCTAAAATAATAATTTCTAAAATAATTCCTGTTAAATGTTGCACAAATATTAGTTAAATATCCCATGAAAATTTGAAGGAGATCCATATAATGGGTAAAAAAAAGTTGACATTGTAATTATATGATTATAGATCATCTCTTTAACATTATCATTAACGGTCTTGAGGAAGCCGGTGGGTCGTGCTGTGAGAACCAGCTCCATACAATTCAGGAAACGTATTGAAGATCATTCTATTAAATCCAATTCCCAAGTATGACAGTTCGACATGTGGATATATTGGATTTCTTTTCAACATATCTAAGCATTCTTACTCGACGACATTCAAACCTACTTCTAACAGATTCAAAAGCAAATACACTTAGAGTTTTGTCAAAAAGCATCCCTTTACCATCTTTTTCTTGAGTACTTTATGATCAAAATTATTTAGGATTCAAGTGTCGTCTATGTTAGGAAACAAAGTCGTGATTGTATGAACTTAATTAAACTTGCGGAGACTGCTATAAGATTTTAGCAATAAAACACATCAGTATTCAGTTTAGAGAACTCTCACACGTTGGGACATATTCGAATAACGTAATTGCCGTTTATTTTGAGAAATTTCAACGCCTCCACCTAATCCTAGAGAGCCCTAATTTCTCTTTATATTAAAAAATACGGATTGTAGTAGATTAGAACATCGCATTATTTGTCTTCTTTATATTATCTAGGCAAGCGGGCCAGGTCGGCTGCCGTACGATGCCGCCGAGAGAGACAGCGAGGAGATCGATGTTCCAATTTATCTAGAGAATTTGGAAATCAAGAGTGGCATTTGTTAGGACTTTTTAACGAATAAAATTAAGCTGTTTACTCACAAATCATTATTTAAATATATATATATATATATATATATATATATATATATAATGTAAACGTCGATGTTTGAAAATGAATGAGAAACGATTGGGACGCTTCATTTTCTTCTTTTGTTCATCACTGCAACCAGATCATATTATTTTATTGCCAAAGGAACACAATATTGTAAGAATGCACTCTAGTGGAGAAAAAATGAAACATATCAAACTGTATAGTAATTCATTAATGATGTCCTATGATGTAAATATGACAATTATATTTTTCTGGAATGTTATTACCTGGGAAAAAATACATTTAATAAAGTGCAAGTAGTGGTTTCTTTTTTTGGTGGTATAATCAATAGCTACAATTTTTTTATATTAACTCCCGCATGCGCTATGTGTTGACATTCATGCACTATATATACAATCTGGTAGCCATATTTCTTGGAGAGTCAGTCACTGCAAAATAATGCTATGACCTATTCAGAATGTTAAAAAAGAGGTGTTTTCTTTATTATGATAAACTTTAGTTGATACATTCTAGGTGAAACACGACTGTGATTGGTTGTAAATAAAAAAACATTGAAATGTAATTGGTCATTGACTCCCATTTGGGGCATGAGTTAAATAGTCAATTGAAATGAATAATTGCCGGTCAGTAGCCTCTTTCAAGCTAAAAGACAACATACCTTAAAACTTTTTAGTAGTATGATGTTTTATTGTGCTTGGACTTGCAAGTAAAGTTGAGATTTCTTAGGACGGGTTACTGGCCCGACGCTAAGTGTTCCAGTGGTGGGGCTGCTACCTTTTTAGTCTCTGGACAGACATTAGGATACCGCATTTACTCAGTACCCGATGGGCATCTTAGAAGAATTACATATGGAACCTTTAGAAAACAAAATTTCTGATTATAACTCAAGATGGATGGAACATTTTCCTAGGATGGAAGATCACAGAATACCCAAACAAATATTAAGCTGTCAACCGGCAGAAAGAAGGAAACCAGGACGTCCACTGAAAATACTTTTGGATGGTGTTTCTCTTGAGGCCGAAACAGGTCAACAAATGGCCTAAATTCGTGAATGTACTGTGATGATGATGATATTTTATTGTAAACTCGTATGTTATCTGATAAACTATAAATTATTTATACTTATATATATTTACAACTAGTAGGTACATTATATTTGAAATATTATTTCAAGTGTTGTTATGTTAGTAAATAGGCCTATTTAATATTAGTTTGATAATTCAATAAAGTGTAAGTTATAAACACGATTATGTATATAACTAAAGATAAATTTAAACCCAAGATCCCAACTTTACGCGCTGGCGCACTGAACTACTTAGCAACTTAGGCAATCCATAGAGAGAGATAAATCTTTCTCTATTTGAAATTTCCTTTTACGCTCTTACGTTAGGGAAATTCTACTCACATTACAACAGGTTCTCATCTACTAAGAAGATATTATAAAGGGGATTTATTCAGTATCGTTTGAGCTAATTACAAATGTAATACTCAAATTAATATACTCAGGATTGCTGCTATAATAATAAGTTAAGGCCTTAAGGCCTTGTCTGAACTCAACCAGGTTTTAAAAAATAGAAAAAAATAGTCTTACATCTAAATTACAATAAACATAAACAATTACATTTTATATATACAATACAATTATTATTTATAGTTTATTTTGCTTTTCTAATGCAATAATTAATATAACTAAAAACAAAAAATCTGGCGAAACCGGGATTTAAATCCAAGATTTTCAGCTTTCACTCTGAACCTATTTTAATACTTAGGTAATTATGGGATCAATTTTCGGTTTAGGCAGAATGTATTATCTTTAATTGTATTAACTATTGTTTGCGAACAGCAAACCTAAGTACAATAATTTTAATATTACATTTGTGTTTATTTCTAACTTTACTGATAAAACGTTATGGCTATATCTCTGCCAGTTTTATCTTTATAGAAACACGCCTTCCCTAATTGGTTAAAGTAATTGGCTACAACCCGGAAGATGTGAGTTCGATCGTGGATGGATAGTGTGGATTTTTAAAGTGGCCCATGGTCCTGGGATGAACTCAGCCTCCTAAGGAAATGAGTACCTGAAAATGTTCTGGGGGAAATGGCGGCCATTACGTAAGACTGAGACCCCGACTAGCAATCTATCTCGTATCTCGTGACAGTTGTCCGCAATATTGGAAGACTTAACCTTCAATTATACGAGGGTCTTATAAGATCTGTAACAGGATAATTTTACCTTTACCTTTTACTTATGTTTATTGGAACTGTTTTCTTGTGATCAACATAATCGTTTATCTGAATATTGGAAACGTTTTCAGAGCACTCCGTTCAATAAATTCAGTGAATATTACTTTTTTAGAGTTTGTGTTGCTGTCTTTGCAAGTTTTCCTAATTTCATTATTGTTCATAGCTTTTTTTTCTTCAAAATATTAACGAACCGTGTCGAATAGACCCTACATAACATTCTTTTCTATTTTAATATTCACTAATTTATAGCTTAGGGATAAAATCTAATTCTCCATTGAGAGACATAACGTATCTGGCAAGTTCAGTACCACAGCCGCTCTCTATGAATGTCCATTCAAGTTTCCAGATCATGTTTTATGGAGTTGTTTACCGAAAAATGACGTCAAATGGGAAATCCTTGAACCCGGTGAATGTACAGACAATGTGAGTCTCAAGTGGGAATTCTAAAATTGATAATATTCTCCACGAAAACATCCTCCATACCATGTATTTACCTAATTGAACCCTTGAATTCTTAAAGCAAACATCCTAACCTCACACTACTTGCTACCGACGAAAACAGCATTTAATTTAAATTCTCAGACAAACACAATAGATTAAATAATATATATTCAGGGTAAGTCAGGAGGAAATGTACATGCTTTGAGGAGTGATAGTACTGGTGATTCTGAACAATAAAACTTTTAATGTACATATCGCTCATTTGCTGCAACAACGTCATAACTGAAAAACTGTCGATTTAGAATTATTGGCACCACATGAAAGGCAAAAGTCAGTTCTATATTCAGGAAGAACTTGATATTTATAACTATTTAACTCATGGCCCAAATGGGAGTCAATGACTAATCACATTTCAATGATTATTTATTTACAACCAATCACAGTTGTGTTTCGCCTCGAATTTATCAACTAAAGTTTATCATATTAAGGAGAGCACCTCATTTTTAACATTCGGAATAGGTCACAGCATTATTTTGCAGTGACTGACTCCACAAGAAATATGGCTACCAGATTGTATATATAGTGCATGAATGTCAGCTCATAGTGCATGCGGGAGATAATATAAAAACATTTGCAACAATTGATTATACCACAAAAAAACACTGTTTGCACTTTCTTAAACGAATAATTTTCCAGGAAATGACGTTTCAGAAAATTATAATTGACATACTTACATCATATGACATCAGAAATTAATTGATCCCTTTATAGTAGTAATAGTAGTAGTATTCAAATGTTCTGGAGCTCTTGCTTTGTCATCATTCGCTTGTTAAACCTATAATGATGGTTATAAATTTCTCCACTAGGGTGCAGTCTTACAACATTGCGATCCTTTGGCAATAAACAATATGATCTGGTTGCAGTGATGAACAAAAGAAGCAAATTAAGCGTACCAATCGTTTCTCATTTTTATCAAACATCGCCGTTTACATTAAAATATATAAATATTTTAAAATAACTATATTTAAATAATGATTTGTGAGTAAACAGCTTAATTTCATTCGTTAAATAGTCCTCACTTCGTGAGTCGTGAATTTAACGATAATTTGGAAATCACTCGTGGCATTACTTATGACAAATACAGGCAAAGGTATATGGATTTCAAACCTTTAAATGCTTCTCCTGAAAAACTATGTTTTTTTTAGTTATGATGTTGTTGCTGCAAATGAGCGATATGTCCTTTTCTTAACCGTTTCAGGGTAATTTAATGAAAACAACGAGGAACCGAAAACGTGCACGTGTCAGTAATCGAGATACTGTTGTTGTCTTAAGTTTTGTTTAATTGTATACGTTTCCTCACAAAATATGTTCAAACACTCCACCACCAACTTCAATGTATTTTGCTGCTCGTGTAGACAGTTGTTGTGTTGCTGATCTGAGCTCATTCGTACATTCCTTTACTTGAACACAAACATGAGAAGTTCCTCTCTTGTGTCCACTCTGTATTTGTAGCCTTCGCTCTTAAGCCAACTCCATTAACAGTAATCTAATGGGGTAAGATCGGGTGATCTCGGTGGCCAAGTAATGTTTCCGCCTCGACCGATCCAACGTCCAGGACACGTTTTGTTGAGGTGCCGTTTCACTGGTCGTATGGAATGTGCAGGAGTTCCATAATGTTCGAAAGTACATACGTGCTCGTGTTGCCAAAGGAATATCCTCCAAGTATTCTGGTAACACATTTTTCTCGTTGTTTTCATTAAATTACCTTGAAACAATTAAGAAAATGCCATATGTATATTAGAAGTTTTTTGTTCAGAATCACCAGTATTATCACCCCTCAATGCATGTACTTTTCCTCCTGACTGTCGGTTCATGGAATATCGAAGGGTTAAAACAAAAACTTTCAATGGACAGATGTGTAGAGTTTATTGAGACTTTTGATATATTAGCTCTAGGAGAAACATGGTTAAAAGCTAATGAATGCGTAAATCTATGTAATATGAAAGGTTATTTTAAGGGTAATCAAAAGAGAGGAAAGAGAGGTAGATATACAGGCGGTGTTGCCATTTTATATAAAGCTAGCTTAGACCCATATATTAAAAAGGTAACTATTACTTTAAAAGAGGCAATTTGTATATATCACCATACAGAAAGAGCAGAAATGTGTCTGTTGTCTATTTACCGCCAACCACTAAATTCCAGGTATGCCAATCCAAATTTTTTCGTTGAATTGTCTGACTCGTTGGCAGAAATAAAAGATAGGTTTCCGGAAGCGGGAAAATAATTTTAGGGGACTTTAACTGTAGGATTGGGGAGGAAAATATCACTATAAAATCGGATGATAATGAAACACGAGGTGAGGGTAGGAGAAGCAAAGATAAGATTTTAAATTCAGAAGGAAACCAATTGTTAGCTTTTTGCGATGCATTTGAACTTGAAATTTTGAATGGGAAATATGGGGAAGATAAAAATGGAGAACTGACATTTATTAATAAAAATAGAAGTAGCGTAATCGATTATTCAATATGCACACAAGACATGTTTCCCGTCCTAAGTAATTTCTGTATATATATATATATATATATATATATATATATATATATATATATATATATATGTCAGGGGTTGCCGCACACTTGGCACTTTTAAGTCACGCTTATACAGTTACCTGTTGTCTAATAATTAATTTTTCTCTATTTATTTAAATTTATACTATGTCATTAAAAATATTTTTCTCGGTTTTATATATATATACATATATATATATATATTGTACATATTATATATTTAATTCGTTAAATTTAGAGTAGATCAAAATACATTATAAATATTAATTGTATTGTGTTTATAACATGTAATCGTTTATGTATATTATAATTTAGATGTAAGACTATTTTTTTGTATTTTTTAAAACCTGGTTGAGTGGCAGACAAGGCCTTAAGGCCTTAACTCTGCCAGGCAAAAGAAAGCTATTTTATATATATATATATACTAGCGGAACCGACAGACGTTGTAATGTTCGAACGTTGGCTTGCCTGCTAGTAGCGGGTTAAGCAATTTTTTTTTTGTATCCAAATTTTCGATAAACTTTATACTAAGTGACATTTGTTTGACATTTCAATGTTTTCGTTTCGTCATTGTGTAATTTGTTGTTGCCCAAAGCAAAATCAAGAAATGAGTGCAATTTCTCGTTATCATTCGCCGCGCCGTTCAATTCCCGTGTCATGGTCGGACGATAGTTGCTACTTGCAAGTGACTTGCGCATATATTGATGCATACACAAAATACCACAGAATTCGACATCAGCGTCACCTGTGGTATACAAACATAACTAGGAATTATTCTCAGTAGATCAATTTCATGAACTTTTCAGAAGGTTTTAATGATCATTTTTTAAATTAAAAATATGTAGGGAGTGGTTGGGAGTGAAATTTTGGGGTTTTATGTTCTAATATGCGAAAAAATGTTAAAACTATAAAAAAATCGTCAGAAATCCTATAATCTGATCACAGCGCCACCTCATCATCATCATCATCATCTGCATTCATGGATTAGGTCTGTTGACCCGTTCCGACTTCAGCCCATCTCTTTCTAGGTCTGCCCACATCTCGGATGCCTTAAGGTTTGTATTTTATTTGTTTTGTATATCTATCTTCATTCATTCTGTCTATGTGTTGCTTCCATTTTTGTCTATATGTATCTATTTTATCAGTTATTGCAAATATTTCAAGTTCCTGTCTTATTTCTGTGTTCTTGATTCTGTCTTCCACCTACCGGGTCCAAATGTGAATCTATCCTTGTAGGGACTACACACACACACACACACACACACACACACACACACACACACACACACACACACACACACACAAACAAACAATTTCATCAAAATCGGTTCATTCGTTTACGAAGAGTTCAGTGACATACACACGCACAGAAGAGTTTATATATATATATATATATATATATATATATAAAGATAAGTCGTTAAAGTATGGAGTAAAGGAAATCTTGACAGCACAGTGGATTCCATCACACATAGGTGGTTGGAAATGAGCATGATGAGTTTCTGATAAAAAATAACTCAACAACCAACACAATAAACCGGAGACTAAGGTATATAAAATAGAAAATGACAATAAAAGACTGAAATACGTTACAAAATAATTATCTGGGGAGAAATGTAAAAACCTACACCAGTAAAAAGAAACCATAAAATATATTGAATAAAGATCTTAACAAAATATAAATTATGGCAAAAAATACATGCATTTTCTGGAACATTAACCCAGAAATGGAGATCACTCCACCAGTGAAGACACAAGGAAACAAGGGAGCCAAAATCTAGCAATTCTTTTTTGGGAGGCAAGATGATGAATGATATAAGTAAATTCAAATATCCCTAATTTATTCCCTTTTATCCCCATCCTTTAGTAGGACAAGCACCTTCATGGGATTTACAAGCAATGCATTGAGCAAGTCGCTTGAATCAATCATTAGAAACGTATGCATAGCGGGAATCCCTGGATTTGAGTTAACATACTCTCAGGACCAGCGTCAAAGAGAATATAAGATAGTGTCCCATGGTCACCGGTGTTGATGGTAGAAACTCTACTGAAAATGGCACTTATAATTAATTTTAATTTGATATTTAATTTTGTGTAACGGCTGAGAAGCAGAAAGACACTCTCATCACAGACGAAAGAATAAAGTGAAAATGAAGAGGGCCACGTGGTGAGAATAGTTCATAGACGATGGACGTATATAATAATTAGTAGGGAGCGGATTTTTATGTACTAAAAGTTAAGATTGCAACATAGTATAATGAGAAGTTAGATTTATGACTGTCTTTTGTTTTCGTTCCACACACAAACAGTTGAATAGTATAATGAGAAGTAAGACTTTGACTGTCTTTTATCTTGTTTCACACACAAACAGTTGAATAATATATACTATCTGAATTGCAATCTTACCTTTTATTACATACAAATCTGCTCCCTAATAATTAGTAATTACGACGTGGGACTCCAGAATTGCCAGGAAAAGCGTGGGACGTCAGAAGACCCGCAAGTTGGAGTGCTGTGGATATGGAGAGCAAACATCAGACCTGATAAAAATATGTTCTGATAGATTGTGTAATAGTAATCTGTAGTGGTTATATGTGCAGCGTACGATATACTTGTAATGTGTGTGTGTGTTTTAACAGTGAGAAATGAGATGTGCAACAATAGGTTATGTTGTATAGGTCAATATCTTTAGAAGATATAAACTAAAGTAATAACTATCTCATTGGCTATATTGAACCCTTAGGTTAATGGCTGCACGGACATAAGCTCTCCATACATTCCTATACTTACTTACTTACTTACTCACTGGCACTATCGAACCCGTAGGTTCATGGCCGCACGGACATAAGCTCTTCATACATCCCTATCCTGAGCTAATGCTTTCCAATCATTCCCTGTATAATCTACTTCCCTCAAATCATCCATACATTCCTATTCTGAGCTAATATTTTCCAATCATCCCTATATAACCTACTTCCCTCAAATAATGGTTAATGTTATTCTCCCACCTCATTCTTGATCTACCAACTGGGCGTTTTCCCTCTGATTCTCCTATAGGAAGCTTCGATGCCCTCTCTCATTCCACATGTCCTGTCCATCGACGTCTACGGTACTTCACTATTCTTATTACACCTCGCTTCCTATAAAAATCATATAATTCACCGTTATGAAGTCTTCTCCATTCGCCTATCTGTTCAACTCTCTTTGGTTCAATAATTTACCTAAGAACTTTAATCTCAAATGCTAGTAATATTCTCTCCTCCCTTTTCCAGAAGATATACTATGTTCAATTTGTTTGTGCATCATACACATAATACTATAATTCAGGTACCATAAAAAGAGGCAGGGAAGGAATAACATCATAAATTTCGTCTAGTACAATTAAGAGAACAATTCTTACGAATGAACTGTATCAGACACCAAATACTATATTTCAGCTCTTATTTCCTTCCCACCTTCCATGCCAACTTAAATCTTGCATTTAGGTCTATAGTTTATATATCTTTATGGCGGTTCAATGGCACAAGTGGTTAGACTTATTTTTTCTCGAGGTTGCTCCCGTTTTCTCCTGTATAAAATTTAATTCCACCACTTCTCCATACTCATATGGTCAATTTTATTTTTTTCTGACCCTGTGATTGTATTACCGCCCGTGAACTGGCATCTTCGTGTACCTTAAAATATAGAGGTTTTATCTCATCTCTTCATCTGGCATTACGCCGGACACTAACGATTTTTCCTGTGTGTGATAATAAAATAGATACAATAGCAGAGGCTCGATCATCGGGCTGTTTCTATTATTCGAAATAACTTCTGTTTGATTTCGATGTTTTTTTTCACAATAAACTTGTCTTATCGATATGACTTTTCAGTATAATAATTGCCAGGGAATTTGTTTTACATATTTTAGCCTTTACGATTATTTTTGTGAGCTTATATGAGGGATCCAGTTTCAAAGTGCGACTTTTCCACTCTTATATAAAAATCAGATACAGGCTTAAGCGTTAGCTTTCCTGTATTTCAGTACAAAGCGATAGGTTTCAAACTATTTTTTTTCACACTTAAAATTTATATTATCAGGTTAGTTTTAAAGTGAGCCCTTTCCACAAATAACTTATTTTCAAGAAGCAGTCAAATATGTGTACATAATGTCGGGTTGAGGCACTTCAAATAGCCATAATATGTTTCGTCTGTTCATTAAATTAAGAGTGTTAAGTGTTATTATATATCTTATAGGTTATATTATTAATTGTATAAAATATTTACTTCAATATGTTCAACACCTTCTAGGAGAGGAAGGAAAAAGGACCATATACTTTGAAAATTGTAAAAAAAAGCAAGCCTATAATTATGTTATACTGCTTAAATTTATAAGTTATCCAGTACGTTTTTACTGGTATTAAATGAATCTACATAAATATCAATTGAGTTGGTGTTTACTTGATGAAAATCCATATTTATTAATTAAATAAAAATAAAAGTAGTTTTATTTGATTTTCATATTTATTATATAATTCAGTGACAGCTGTTTCGGTACACTGTACCTTCTTCAGACATGTTAACAAATTATGAATTGTGTTCCAACTGATGTAAGCAACAATACAACAATATTTATTTAAATTTTTAAATTTAACAAAGGGGATTCATTCAAATCAAGTTGAGAATTTAACAGTATTTTACTACTTTTAAACTTATTAATTTCTACAGCCTCCAAAAGATCTAACTTCTTACCCTTATCACATTTTTATTTTTATTTAATTAATACATAAATATCGTTGAGTTGCAGATACTGGCTCTCATGCCCTCCGCAATACCTAACATGTCAACACAACCTTACCAGGCTTTTCTTTCACATACGAAGTTGATAATGCAAGTCTCATGTATCATTATTTGTTACATATAAGGTTTTTCATGCGTAGAAAGTAGTATTGCTCTTAAGAGAACGCTGCAGACTGAGTAACAGAAATGGAAACATAATTATCTCAAGTTTCGTTGAAAGACTAGGGTTCAATGGCATTCACTCTAGCCGCTATTCCGGTAATTGAATTCATCCTCTAACTTTATTAAATATGTGGGTGAAAATTGTACGTTCCATACTGATATTTTTTCCATAAATCGGGCAGCCACTTTCTTGACAAAGATGTAGATGAAACTATTTAACTAAATTATTTATATCAAATGAATTAACTAATAAATCAATATGACATACAAGGGCACGTTTACTAGCAAGAATTGCTCCATAAGAGCAATACTATTTTCTAGACGTGAAAAAACCCTTCAGCACATAGTTCAAGATTTCTGAACCAAAATTATCTGGGGCCAATGGACTCTGCCTTGGGACCTGGGGCCCACATACAGTAGGCCAAAGAGCTACTCATGCAGGTCAGTTCACCTTTGACTTTGACTTGATAGCTGATGGATGTGGCGGTCAAAACCGCATTTCCACAGTGGTTGGCATGCTAATTTGATGGTTTGCAGAAGCTCCTTGTAACTTAAAGCAGACAAGACATACTAAAATCAACAGGTCAGTGGTACTTTAAATTCAATAGTAGCAAATATAAATAATAAAATGACATACTCATTGAATACGAAAATAACTATTTTAAAAATCGGACACGTGCACGCTAAAGCCAATGATCAAAAGAGGAAAAAGTAATTTAGGGATTGATCTATTAATAATAGCAAGACGTATAGGTCCTTCACTGCAATCATAGCATTTTCATGCTATGCTTGCAGTTTTACTAGGGAATATAAACTACATAGAATGTGAATAAACAACTCTGTAAACATGGATGTGACCGGAAACAAAATGGGGACTAAATTTTCCATAAAATACATAATAGTAAAAATCAAAATATCTTATGCGCTATTCAAATATATTATGGATGTATGGAATGAAGTCTACTCTACTATATTATATGAGTTGTAGGTCGTCTTCCGAGTCCGGCACACCAGCTTCTTCTCTCATGAACCATACCGCCATTTTTGTGAGGACCCGTGGCGGCGAGGAGGGACTACAACTTTACCGCTGGTCTCTTCTGCCCTTTTTTTGTATTTTTCAGGCTCCGGAGTCATGAACCAGTACCCTGATGAGTACCCCACCATATCCCCACATTCACATATTTTCAACACCCGTGGGTGCCAATCAAACTATTTTTGCTAACATGAGATGAGGTAAAGGGAAATATGAAATGTATGAAAAAATTAAATGACATGAAGAGGAGGAAAAAGAGGATGGATAGTGTTTGTGGGATGAAATTCAGGATACGGATGGACTCCGAGAAGTACTCGAAAAGTCCACCACTAATACCCCTTTTGACCCTCCAGGTTCGTATTGGGTTCCCATTCGGACAAGCCGCACGCGCTAGCCAAAACATCTACCGAACCGGCCTCATTTCATTAGTAATTCGATCGATTTAGAGACTCAAATTGAGTCATGACACAGCGATTGTCCATCTGTGCAGTATATAAATTTCTTTAAGACGATTTTTTTGCGAATCTCATGACGAACATTGTGATCTACAAATTTAACGACACAAATTTGCAAATGAGCCTACATGCAAGTGATTATATCAATGCAAGTAAAAAAAAAACAATTCAAACTTGATGACGTAAATATAAACTATTAAACCACTCATTGTTTACATTTAAACACAACCATTTAAATTTCATATCCTACTACATTACGCAGTAAGCTCGAAACTGAGATATTTCCGAATTTTCAATTAATTTATTTCGGCTGTTGTTTAAATAAGATTTGTAATCTGTTTGAATTTCACATAATTAACATGAACGTAATAAATATAAAATATCATAATAAAATACATTCAAATTTAAATAATCAGTTTTTTTATTTCTTAAAGTTATTTATAATGACTATTTAACTCATGCCCCAAATTGGAGTCAATGGCCAATCACGTTACAATGACTTTTTTATTTACAACCTATCACAGTCGTGTTTCACCTCGCTTTTTATCGATTTCTCTTTATCAGCTCCTGCTTTTGTGATAAAGAAAGTTCCTCCTTTTAATGTTTTGAACAGGTTAAAGCATTATTTTTCTCCAACAAATACATTGAATATAGCAAATAATGAAAAAAATCCTTGATTTTACTGAGTTGTTTACTAAAAAAATAAATGAATAACCCGTAATGTTGATTATGATATATAGTTTGATGTGTTTCATTATTTTTCCACTTGGGTGCACTCTTACAATATTGCGATCTTATTTGGCAATAAATAATATGATCAAGCAGCAGTGAATGAACATAACCTCACATTTCTGATTTGTTTTCAAACATCGCCGTTTACATTAAATATATAAATATTTTAAAATAACTATAGTTAAACAATGATTTGCGAGTAAACAGCTTAATTTTATTCGTTAAATAGTCCTAACAAATGCCACTCTCGATTTCCAAATCCTATAGATAAATTCACTCCTCACTTCGATCATTTGGAAATCACTCGTGGCATTACTTATGAAAAAGTTGCAGTCGCACTTTAGCAATAGATCCTTCATAATATTTATGTATTTTTATGGAAGACTAATTGTTACGTCAGGCGGTCAGATCTTACATCTGAGTATTTTAAGATTTTTTTTTCCGTATCCAAGAGTTGCTTAAGTAATTGAACCAACAGATTTTTAATAAAAGTTGAAATTGTTTCTCTTGGAAGAATTTTTTTTTTCACCTGAAGAATACGATCTACATTAAGTTTAACTTTGTAATTACCTTTAACTTCATCTTGTTTAATAATTTCAAATTTTTTAAACAGAATTTTATTATTTTCAAGATTTATTATGAGAATAAATAAATGATTTCCAATCTCATTCGAAGATATTTAATACAGATGTTTTTACACGTGAAGACAGCGATTCTAATATAATTTCAATTACGTAACATAAAGAAAATCTTGGAAGAGCCAGATTTTCTATTATCTAGGACAGTTCCATGTTGTAATTAATGACACTATAAATTATTAGATATAAACCAAAACATTTTAAAATTGTTGCCAAGCCAAATAGTGACCGCGAATTTGTAGAATGACGTATGACACTTGACGCCTGCGCTGTTAATAGATGCTCATTTGAGCTCTTTACTCTTGACGGCGCTTTGTGCCGCAGTTCGGCATCGCGACGGTTATGAGGAGGGTGTATTTCAAGGGTCGCTCTTGAAGACGTGTCTGTTAATCGCGCGTGATTTAAAACCATGCTAGACTTTACCCAAATAGAACGAACCTTATTTATATAACCAATGTGTTTTCAAAATATAAGACACCGTGTTTTAAACTGGATGATTAATGAAAATTACCTTCGTCAGTGATGCATTTCTTTAGAACGATTTGAGCAGCTGGGACAAATATCTCCGTCTCAGATGGTATAGTAAACTTTATTTTTATTATTCATTAGTTGAAGCAAGAGGTTATGAACTAGATTTCATAATAATCCATATGTAACCCACCGTTTTTTCTCCTAAAATTATTGATTTAAATGTTTGAGAAAGCGTTAAAATGACAATTGTTAGGAATCTTTATGGCCCAGACGGTCCCCGAACATCATCTGACCATCATAATCATCATGTTCTCAATGTTTAGTATGAATGTGTATGTGTGTGTGTGTGTGTGTGTGTGAATGGCGTGTTTTCGTCTTACCGTTGTGCTGTTTCGGAAGAGGCCTTGGCATTGACCTGATCACTCATTCGGGGAGACCCTCCATATTCTTGTGTGGTCAAAAAAGTATGTGTGTGATCCACAGATAAAATTCATCTCGCGTCAGGTCGTGTCACGGTAAAGTCCAGGTGGCGTGTGGCACGTAAAAATGCCTAAAAGGCGAGAGGTTAAACTGCGTTAATTGAATGCTGAAAGCGTTATAATCCTGTTTGATCAGTAATTTTCACGAAACAAGGAATTTGCTTCTTGAACGAACAAGTAGACTTACTATCTTCACTTCAAGGTTTAGGCATTGATTTGCCAGCTCCACCAGCAAGTACTACCCAGCCATCTTCTTCTAGATCTATCCACTGATTTATTTCCGCTAACTTTATAACTCAATATTTATTTATACAAACTAAATGCACAAGTTGATAAGGTTCATCTTCGTTATAAATTTTAAAATTAGATTTCAAAGAGAGGGTTTTAATTCTCCAAATAAAACCTAAAACGTAATTACAAAAGCTTAAGCTATTGGGATATTAGGTGTATACGAGTTGAACTAAAGAAATTTCCTTAGCTATAGAGAGGTAACTCAAAATTTGATATTGGGTACCCATTATGTTAGACACAATATGTAAGTTATTATTGGAAAAGCTGCACTTAAACTTTATATATTTTCAAAGTCGTATAGATCAACAGTGCGCGTGCGCCAGAATTACCTAATGTTTATTAAAAATGGGTGTTCATTTACTTATCACCCCCTAACGCCGTTCTCACCAGTGATAGAAAAATCATAGACTAAGTAATTTATTCTGTGGAGAAAATAGCAGTTAGCATCACAATATTGTCTAATAGTGTCATAATATTGTGATTTGCGTATTTAAATAAATGCTTGAAAATTGTCTAATAATGTTATACAAATTGTTTGAAAAAGTTTAAAATATTAAAAAATGTTAGTAAATACAGAAGAAGAGCTGTAGTTTACAATAATAAACTGAAAAATCAAGAGTTCAGTTATTTATATTTGATATTCCTAATCCAGTATAATTAAATAGGAGTATTGAATTATGTGGGATCGCTGCATACTTAATATATTATGAATTTGAAGAAGTCGAAATATTAGGAACAAAATTAGCTTTTGTAGGATGTGTAAAATTGCCAGCTAATAATGAGTAATCGCTAAATTGTTACAATACTGTTGACTTAATATTTGATTTTCACCCAATCCCTAGGTAAAATCTAAATATATCTCTCTATTTTACACTCGTATTTATTTTTTATTGTATTATAGATAGTGTTGAGAACAATGGAAAATGACATCAATATTGAAACATCCCTAAGTTCAATGTTTATTACAGTGAATGCAACAGAAGAGAGATATTTAGCTCTACCTGCTTGCAGTACAGTCTGTAGAAGTCACTTTATACATTATTTATGAAGAATGACTTAATTCTCTTCTATCACTCTGTTCTGCAGACTCCCTAGTCAGTTGTGCACAACTATTATAAACATTGAAGCACAGATGCCTCTATACTGGTACAACCGGCTCCTGTTTCTCAGACCTAATTATGAAATATAAACAACTTTAATTATTGATAACTTTTAACACCCTGAGATTCCCATCTCAAAATGCTTGTCTGCAAATTCCTGTGAAACCAGTTATATTTCTTGGATTTAATTACTTTAATCTTACAGGATATATATATATATATTGCTTACATGTACATAATACTCATTTCATGGAATAGTTTAGTCTTCCCTCGAATTTTTAAATTTGTTCCCAAAAAAATATTTAAAATAAAATTTTTAAAATATGCGAGTTAATTAGTTCTTGATAATTTACCTTAGTTTTTTTCTCTACCATAAACTTAAATTTGCACAAGCTGACAGATTAAGACATTGAGATTCAGAATCAGTCATCGAACAAATGGGCTTGATATATAATTATTTTAAGTAAATTAATTTAAAAGCTATTAATAGAAACAACATAGAAAGTTCAAATCGTTAACGTAATCACTTGGATATATAAAAGTAAAAGTTTCTAAAAATTAAAACATAAAATTATATGGATCATGGTATCTATTCTAATCTAGTATTTGCCCATTTTTAAATATGTATGCATAATCACCAAGCTACATTATAAGTAATAATAATAATAATAATAATAATAATAATAATAATAATAATAATAATAATAATAATAATCATAATAATAATAATAAAGTAACTAAATAACTAACTCACTGACACTTTCGAACCCGTAGGTTCATAGTAGCTTGGACATAAGCTGTCCATACATCACTATCCTGAGCCAATGTTTTCCAATCATCCCCTGTATAATCTACTTCCCTCAAATCATAGTTAATGTTATTCCCCCACCTCATTCTTGGTCTACCAATTGGGCGCTTCTCTTCTGATTTTCCTACAATAATCTTCCATGCACATATTTCATTCCACATTCGTGCCACATGTCCTGCCCATCGCAGTCTACGAGACTTAACTGTTTTTATATCTGGCTTCCTATAAAGACCATGTAGTTCGCGGTTAAATAGATTTCTCCATTCACCTGTCTGTTCATCTCTCTTTGGCCCATAAATTTTCCTTTTTATTCTTCTTCTTCGGCTTTCCCCCATTTATAGGTTTGCCGTCTTCAGTTTCCATTTATATCTATCATTACAATCTCCCTCTTCCAAATTCCTATCATCCATTATGGTTCTGATGTAGGTTTTCCATTTCCATCTTGGTCTGACACGTTTATTTCTTCCTGGGGGGTGACCATTGGCATATATTTTTTGGCCATCTTTCATTTTCCATTCTTTGTACATGACCATACCATTTAAGCGTTTGATTTTCAATCATCTTAACACCAGATGTGGTGACATTCATTTCTCTCCAAAGGAATTCATTTCTTATTTTATCCTGTCTTGTTTTTTGGGGGCTTCTTCTAAAATAATCAAATTCAACTGTTCCAATTTCATTCTTTTGTAATTCCGTCAAAGACCAAGTTTCACGTCCATATGACAAAATATTCTGTATTATGCTCTTATAATTTCTCATTTTACTTTCCTAAGAACTTTATTCTCAAATACTCGTAATCTCGTTTCCTCTCTAAAAGTAAGAGTTCATGTTTCGCACCCATATAACTGGTAGAATTATAGTTTTATATATTTTCAGCTTAACACTTTTTTAAAGGAGTTGGGACGTCAAGACTATCTGTAATGCATAATAACGCGAATTTCCAGAATTGAGTCTATGCTTAATTTCTTTGTGCTTCTCATTCCTATTTGTAATTATTGTTCCTAGGTATTTGAATTCAGCCACTTCCTCAAATTTCCCTCGTTTTTCATTAGCTGTCCATTTCCATTATATAAAGTATTTCAGTGTTTGACCATATATTTAATATTTTTTATATTTACTTCCAGTCCCAATTTCTTAGTGTTATTCAATAGTGTGTTCGTATTGCCCCCTAGTATCTCCTCGCTATCGTCTAATAGTACTACATCATCAGCATAAACTAACAGCGTAATTGTAGGCCTTCTTAATTCTCTAAAGATTTGATGGCATGCTCTAGTACAAGATTAAATAGTAGAGGAGATAGTGCATTTCCTTGCTTCAACCCATTGTGGATTTCAAAAGTATCCGAAAACTGTTTGCCTACACGCACCCTACTTTTGTGCTATTTAAACACATTCGTATAAGCCTAACTTTTTAGGAATTCAATAATAATAATAATAATAATAATAATAATAATAATAATAATAATAATAATAATAATAATAATAATAATAATAATAATAATAATAATAATTTATAGGATCATATATAGTTCTTAGGAACATTTTTGGACCAAAGAGGGATGAACAGATAGGCGAGTGGAAAATGCTATAACTGTGAGGGACATAATATTTAGAGTATGGGAAATCCGATGCAGTAAGGACAGTTAAGTCTCGTAGATTGCGGTGATCAGGACATATGGAACAAATGGGGAATGAAAGATGAACAGTGAATTTCTTGTAGGAAAAGTAGGGGGGAAACCCAGTTGGTAGACCAAGAATGGGGTGGAAGATTAATATTAACCATGATTTGATGGAAGTAAATTATACAAGAGATAATTGGAAACATTATAGGATCTTCTTTATTACTATGTTTTAATTCGTGTCCTATTTTCTAATATACATTTTTTTCATTTCGCTGAGAATTAATTATGCCTTGATTAATGAAGAGAAGCACACAAAAATTCTTAATTTTCATGGATACCAAAATTTGAGCTGAAGACATCCCAAACCTATCTCACAACATATTCTGAAATAATTACAGTGTATTTTTTTTATTTATTTTATTTATTTATTTTACCTGATGGAGTTAAGACCGTAAGGTCTTATATAATAACAATTATGAATTATCTAGAGTATATATATATATAATTGCAGCATTTTTTTCGTTATAAAAAATCATGTTACTGAATATAGTTTAAATAAGTAATATATCACCATCATCCTCACGAATTAGGCCTTCGTTGACTTGTTTCGGCCCCATTTAGCAGTCTTTTAATAGGTCTGCTTCGTCGAAGATGTCTTTTGGCCTTTTATTGCATAATCAATTTTGGGATTCTTGTATGATCCATTCTTTGTACATGGTCTAGCCGGTTTAATTTATATCTGTTGAGTTTTTTTTTACTGATTCTACTTCAAGTTGTTCTAAAATTTCTTAATTATTTTTTCGATCTAAAAGATAGTATCCTGCTGTATTTATGAGAAATTTCATTTCTGTTGCTTTGATTCTGCTCCTGTCTCTTTTTCTTAATGTCCAAATCTTACTCCCATATATGTAAAAGGGAGGGTAATGCCAAAGTATTACGTCTTTATTCTTGTGGATTTTTTTACTACTTTAGCTTTTAATGTGTTATTTGTTACTCAGACAGCCTCTCCTATCCAAATGTCATCCTCACCTTCTTGTGGTCCACCCACAAATGAGGAAATGGCGACCGAGTCATAGCGATATAACAGGAATTGCTGCATTACAAGCCTGTCCAGAGGCTACAAGTTGCAGCCCCACTACTGGACTACCTAACGATAAGGCTAGTAACCCATCTCAGGGAAAACTGTATTACTTTCAACCCTCAGAAAAACAGGAGAAGGAGAGAGCAGGGGAGAAAGAAAGGAGGGAGCAGGGCGAGCGAGCAGCGAGCGAGCGAGCGAGCGAGCGAGGCGAGCGAGCGAGCGAGCAGAGCGAGCGAGCGAGCGAGGCGAGCGAAGCGAGCGAGCGAGCGAGCGAGCGAGCGAGCGAGCGAGCGAGCGAGCGAGCGAGCGAGCGAGCGAGGCGAGCGAGCGAGCGAGCGAGGAGCAGCGAGCGAGCGAGCGAGCGAGCGAGCGAGAGAGCGAGAGCAGCGAGCGAGCGAGCGAGCGAGCGAGCGAGCGAGCGAGCGAGCGAGCGAGCAGGAGCGAGCGAGCGAGCGAGCGAGCGAGCGAGCGAGCGAGCGAGCGAGCGAGCGAGCGAGCGAGCGAGCGAGCGAGCGAGGCGAGCGAGCGAGCGAGAGAGGCGAGCGAGCGAGCGAGCGAGCGAGCGAGCGAGCGAGCGAGCGAGCGAGCGAGCGAGCGAGCGAGCGAGCGAGCGAGCGAGCGAGCGAGCGAGCGAGCGAGGCGAGCGAGCGAGAGCGAGCGAGCGAGCGAGCGAGCGAGCGAGCGAGAGCGAGCGAGCGAGCGAGAGCGAGCGAGCGAGCGAGCGAGCGAGCGAGCGAGCGAGCGAGCGAGCGAGCGAGCGAGCGAGCGAGCGAGCGAGCGAGCGAGCGAGCGAGCGAGCGAGCGAGCGAGCGAGCGAGCGAGCGAGCGAGCGAGCGAGCGAGCGAGCGAGCGGAGCGAGCGAGCGAGCGAGCGATCAGAGAGCGAGCGAGCGAGCGAGCGAGCGAGCGAGCGAGCGAGCGAGCGAGCGAGCGAGCTAGTGAGCGAGCGAGCGAGCGAGCGAGCGAGCGAGCGAGCGAGCGAGCGATAGCGAGCGAGCGAGCGAGCGAGCGAGCGAGCGAGGAGCTATCTATCGTATCTATCACTATCTATCTATCATCTATCTATAATCTATCTATCTATCTATATATCTATTCATATATCTATCTATCTATCTATCTATCTATCTATCTATCTATCTATCTATCTATCTATCTATCTATCTATCTATCTATCTATCTATCTATCTAGTAATCTATCTATCTATCTATCTATCTATCTATCACTATCTTCGGGTGTTTACAGCTGCTGCTGTCTTCCCGTGCCAAATCTCCAAAGCCTACGGTCTTGGGCATCTTCAATGCTTAGCCCTCTTGCCTGCATTACAGTCTTCCTTCCATGTTAACTTTGGTCTCCCTCTTTTCTTTTTTCTGGTCGGATGCCATTGATACAGTTGCTTCGGCCATCGCTCATCTTCCATTCTTAAAACATGTCTAAACCGCTTTAATTTCTTTTCCTCAATTCTTTCAATTATGCTTTCTTCTGCTTCCATTATGTTTCTAATTTCCTTATTTGTGGCATGTTCTAATTTTCTAATTAATAATAAATATTCTAATTTACTTTGTTAATTAAAACATAATTCCCTGCACACGAGTGAGTACTCATTGGGGATCCCAGATTTAAATATAGCTTACTTATTCCTCGTAATTCAATTTATTTGATATTTTTGTTTATGGAATGTTTAATACAGACCGATATGCTATTTTGACTATTTGAGGATAAAGAGAGATCAACATACATGTGAATGGAGGGAACGGATTAACAGTGATTTTATAGTAAACCAGATGTAAAACAATAGTTGAGTCTCGTTTACTGCAATGGATATAACATGCGACACAAATTGGAGATAAAGAGGTGCAACACCAGAGTGAAACCGCTCGATAGGTAGGCCAAGGATGAGAATATGGAAGAATAGCATTAAACATGGTTTGAGGATGGTGGATTATACAGGGAATATCTCTTGATAGGGATTTTTGTTTGAAGAGCTTATATCTCCGCCGCCATGAAACCTCGGGCACCGCCATGCAGGTGAGTTCGTTTTCTCAGTATTGTATTTAGTAACATGTGGATTGATGTTTGGGGTTGTGCCAAATAATATCAACCCAGATTTTCACTCTCTGTTATAGAAGCAAGTTTTATTAACCTTGAGACCGGTGTGTGCTACTGTTAGGAAAATAAATTATACTGTTTACTTTTCTCAATTTATTGTCTGAATATTTATCGCTAGTAATTCAATTCATTCTCGCGCCGCCGCAGCTGAGCGGTTTAAAGCACAGTACCTAGGAGCAAATATGCGGGACTTGCTCCGGTTCGAGCCCACTTGGGGGAAGAAATTTTGTCATGAAATTTCGGCTAGTACAGGACCGGTCCCACCCAATATCGTAAGGAATTTGGGTAGCTATAGATCGGCCCCTCCCAGCATCGTGAAGAATTTGGGTAGCTACAATAAGTAGCGGCTACAGATTGAGAAAACCAGCTATTACGGCTGGGGGACCCTACATGCTGATAACATGGAACCCCTACACTGGCTAGATGATAGTCTACCTATGTGATTAACACATGTGGATGTGAGACAAGCAGCTGGCTGGTAGGCCAAGGGCCTTCTAGGCCTATCGCGCCGTGGGGTTGATATGATTATTCTAGAAATTATCGAATTATAAAATAATCTTTCAACAGTAGATTTTGAGATAACAACAAACAGAAGAATTGATCTGGCTAATGCTTGAATTAAAAAATATTTTAAGGAGGCCTCTGACGTAAAAATATTCTCGTGGTTTTTTATGAGAGGAATAAATGAGAGTACGTTAATTTCTAACCCTATTCATGCCCCAAGTCAATAATTTTTACTGAGATTGTATTAAGAAAACCACCAATCAATGTAGTAAGAAAAAGGATTTTAGTTGAATTATTCGATATTAGGGAATAGAGGCTCCTTCCTCTATAAATGGGGTATGAACCGATTAGCTTGATTTAGCTTAATTTTCGGCTCCAAGTTGAGAAAAGCACCTTATAACGGTTGAAGAACTCGAAATGCTTATCACATATCTCCCCTTATACTGACTGAATGATCAATTTTGCAATTGACATGTGTGGGTGTGAGCCGGCTGGTAGACAATTAGTATTCTAGGCTGTTGCGTCATGGAGTTTTAATGACATTCAAAGTAAGGAGTATTAAAAGTTCAACAATTATAAGTTTTAAACATAACTGTGTCATTATTTTTTATTTATCTTATTCATATAGAAGATGATTTAACGTATCTCATAACGCGATGAATAGATTGTGTTTCTGTTGTGTTTATCATGAATTCTCTGAAGTTCACTTTTAAGTTTACCGGTACTTTTAATGATACTATGAAATAGTGATTATGTTGAATTGAATCCTGGTAATACCAGCTTTAACCTTACCGATTGAGGAAACCAGGGAAAAACCTATATAATATTTGTTGCTTATGTCAGATTTATAAAATTTCCATGTGCTCCATAGTTCTAAAATAAATTTCGGGTTGGTCGTTACCGGGATTTGAATCTGGGACAACCAAAACATACCGTTTCAGCCAATTCGTCCGTTTTTTTTAATGAAGTCCACTGAATTATGCAATTTTTTAAATAATTTACATTGCTACATTTATTGTATCTTTAACTGTCTATAATTAGTACAGTGTATATCTATATTTGTCGAATATTTATTTGTATTTGTGCTGGTTGAGTGGAAGAGAGGGCCTTATGGCCTTAACTCTGCCAGAATAAATAAAGTATTATTATTATTATTATTATTATTAATTATATTTAGAGTTTTAATGCACTTTTATGAACAGAAGTGAATGCTAGAATTTTCGTGAAATTCCATATACTTGGCGAGAATTGAACCAGTTACCCGAGTCTTGAGGTAGACTCAAATTCAATTTTGTTCTTAATAACGTTTTGTTAGCGTGTTTTTATAAGTTGGCTCTTTTATTCGATCAATTACTATTAATATTATAGAGTAATATCTTTTACTCTATGAAGATTTTTCTTATTGTTAATATGGCGTATTATAAGAAATACGCTAACAAAAGATGAAGGTCGCCGAGTACCTATCTAAATTATATAATCTAGCATAAACGAGGGATTCCCTTTTGATCTATGGCATAAACTACCTAATCTGCCCTAAACTAAATAAATTTGTTGGCAATTGGCTATAGCGAAAACATGAATAAAGGTGTTGACCAACATTTCGTTAGACGAATTATATGGATACAGTTAATAACTAGTTGTCACGTTGCAAGATTCATAGTTTTGTCACATAGAATAGCCAAAAATAATATAACAAAAAAAAAAGTCCCAACAAAATGTTAAACAATGCATAAACTAACAGTTGAATATATCGAGTATTTTAATATTTTTTCAACAATTGAATAAAGAAAATCTAATTTAATAATATATTTTAATTAAATGGGCTAGTGGTCAGCGTATTTTAGTTCATGAGGTCTCGAGTCCGATTCCCGGCCAAACCATAGGGATTTTTCCTTGAAGGGAATGTAGTTAAGTTTAGGTTAAGAGCTCTCCTGGCGCTTCATATAATTTGCCATCCATCATTTCAACAGGGTAACGTAACTCCGCCTTCTAGGCGCCCCAACTTCAGAAGTGGGTTACGATTATGCCAATGCCAGGAAAGAACACCAGAAATGTCGAAATGACAGCCTGAGTATTGAATAAAAATATATATTTGAATTAAAATTGAATAAAAATTGTATCATTGCTGTTAAAAATATTTTATTTGTAACGAGAAATAATTATTTTTCTTTACGAACTTAGCATTAAAATGAATGTACTCAGACAAGCAATTCATATGGAATAACTAATACAACTAGACAGAAAAAATCCTATACCGTGGTTTGAACCCAAGACCTTCAGCTTTACGCGCTGACTCGTTAACCAGTTGTGCTATTTAGGCAATCCAGGAGCAAACAAAAAAATTTTTTTCTCTATTTTAAATTCATGTGTACCCTGTAGTAGTGTACTAACTAACTCACTGGCGCTATCGAATCCGTAGGTGCATGGCCGCGCGGACATAAGCTCTGCATACATCCCTATCCTGAGCTCATGTTTTCCAGTCATTCCCTGCATAATCTACTTCCCTCAAATCATAGTTAATGTTATTCTCCCACCTCATTCTTGGTCTACCAACTGGACACTTTCCCTCTGGTTTTCCTACATGAAGCTTCCATGCACGTCTTTCATTGCCCATTCGTCCCACATGTCCTGCCCATCGTAGTTTACGAGACTTAACTGTTCGTATTATATCTGGCTTCCTGCAGAGACCATGTAGTTCACTGTTATGTAACTCTTTTCCATTCACCTGTCTGTTCATCTCTCTTTGGTCCAGAAATGTGTCTAAGAACGTTATTCTAAAAAAGTCGTAATCTCCTTTCCTCCCTTAAAGTAGGAATCCATGTTTCGCATACATATAATATAACTGGTAGAACAATATTTTTATATATTTTCATCTTTACATTTTTTTGAAAGCAGTTGGGACGTCATGAGTCCCTGTAATGCACAATAGCACGTATTTCCAGAATTAAGCCTATGTTTAATTTATTTGTGCATCTCATTCATATTTGTGATTATTGTTCCTAGGTATTTAAATTCAGCCATTTCCTCAAAATTTCCCTCATTTGTCATTAGCTGACCATTTCTTAGTGCTACTCAATAGTGTGTGCGTGTTAGCCTCAAGTATCTCCTCGCTATCTACTAAGAAGAAATGATGTTATTTATTTTAGTGCCATGTAAGCTAATTAAGAACATAATAATGAAATTATTGAGTGGGTTAATTTCAATGTTAAGTTCATAATTAGCTGATATGGTACTGAATAAATCGCATCATGTCTTCTTATCAGAAACAACCCTGTTATAGTATGAATAAAAGTTCACAGTTACTGGACACATGTGGATTACAAATAGAGAAAAATTGTGTCTGGTACTGGATTGCCTGTATAACACTATTTGTTAGTACGTAATCGCGTAAAGCTGAGGAACTTGGTTCAAAACCCGGTTCAGCAAAATGTTTCCTCCTTAATTGTATTTTATTAAGTCTTGTAATGGAACCTACCTACAATGGCCTAGCCTATTGTTGGACCTTAGCCTCTCCTTTGTTAGGAGTTACTAGACCAAGTTAATTTAGTTATGTTTATTTACCTATAGATGCCATGAACGGTAATCGGTTAACACACCGACTCAATGAGACATCTAGCACGAAACCGAGGTATTACTAGGATGATGAGGTGGGTACATTTTGCATAGAGGCGTTTTTATTCAGGCTTAAGGATCTTTTACGAGCCTGAAAACCTTCAGACTTAGGACCCACTACTTAGAGTCCCTCCCGGAGGACTTGCTCCTTGGATTTTTCCACCCTAAAAAAAATTAATTTACCCTGGCCGGGTTTGAACCCAGGACCAAAGAGCATAAACACTAGTCCACCATGGTCGACTCTTACAACTGAATAAGTATTAGTTCCATTCATCCACAGTAATTCTGCCTGAGGGCAGGGCTTTCACTGCAATCGCATTTTCATGCTATGCTTTGCAGCTTTACTAGGAAATTATAGATGTGGTAGCTTCCCGGTACTTTCCACTCCGGTGAAGGATGATGATGATGATAATGATGATGGCCGGATGATTTTCGGAGATCGTTGGGCCCTGAGCTTTCTGACATTTGTCTTACAGCTGAGGAAAAACCCCGAAAAAAACTTCATCCAAGACCTTGTCCCGACCGGCAATCAAACCCGGGCCTGCTACGTGGAAAGACAGCACGTTACCTCGAGACCACCGCGGTGGATAAGTATTGATTATATGAATTTATATTTGTGTTCATGTATTTTATAGTGAGTACCTTGACTTATTTACTTATAAACTCACTAATTAAGTTAGCCAGTATTTATTGATAATGTTTCCGGGAGTTTCGCCCATTTTGTGAACATTAAAGATCTCAAATTTTCCGGGCCTTTTATTTGACAGTAAGTACATAAATGAGACATTATACGAAATAAAATATTAGGCGTACGCCCAATAACTGAGAGAAGTAATTTACAACTACTGCTTACATTACATTGTTTAAATTCGAATTCCAATGTCAATCTCTAGAAAAAAAAAAAAGATCTGCATCTCTTTAACTGGTCATGATAGAATTCAGGTCGTTCATGCATAGACTTCTTGTCTGACCTACCAGCCCTTTCGGCGTGAAATGAAAATTCCCTGAATAAATTCTGAATCTGAGAACAATAGTGGTCTAACCAGCATAGGAAATATGTTACATTAAACCAGCATGAAAAATATGCTACCCTTGCTTCTAGATCAACAATTACATTGGTTAACTTCATACATTTTTTTCTAACAGTAAAACGATACAAGCTATTTATAGTATATAGTTTTCTCAAACTATCGTAGGGTAGATATATCTGGTTTTTATTTTCTGACATAACTGTATCTCTATAAAGAAAGGGGGAAATTTTATATATCTTTTAGTAAAGTGGTTATTTAAAGTGTGTCTAACCAACCCCAGCTATATGGATTTACGTTTATGGCCACTATTTATTTAAAAGCTATACATTCTGTGAATGGATATTTATTCCGATCGAAGATAACATATCGCCTTCAGTTTTATACGTAACACGAAATAAAATTTAAATCCCTCAATTCTTCAAGTAGCGTATAAAATCTGTTTCGGTTAAGTTTATACCCAATTTTCTCTTTACGTAGAGGCACTTTCACTGGAGAAGAGACAAGCTTATTTTATCTTTTATGACTTCTTTTCTAACGTTCGATATAGACAAAGTGCCAAAATAGCTTCTGCGTTTCTAGGCAAAACAAGTTAATACAAATTACCGAACCACATCTTTCCATAATTTGTAAAAGAATAGTATTATTTTATAAATTACGGTATAATTTGTCTAATATTTGAAAAGATCCCAGTTCAAATCCCAATAGATATCAACAAAATTAAAAATGGGATAATTTGTAGTGTGTTCTATTGAGTTTTTTCGGTAATTTTTATTTACCCTTTTAAACTATAAGCTGTGAAATATTTTTTATCGGATGATTAACTAGTTTGATCATTGCGACGTGGGTTTCTGTACACTAGGCACCTTTAATTGGCAAAACTCGACTCGACTTTGTAATGGAAGTAGGATAATTTCTCAAACATTTATTCTCCTTCAGATCTCAAGGAAACATCCAGATTTCTGGAAGCGTCCTCGACAGTTAGGAAGGGAATCATATCTGCATTCATGAAACTAACTTCCAGGTATTTTAGGGTTTTCTATCCCTCTTTAGCTCTTGTGATATATTTTCTCTCGTTGATGATGGTGAGTGATTTTATCCATCGCCAGCGCTGACCAGACGCAGATCAGGAGACAAAGATCCAGTGGTCGGACATTAACAAGCCTTGTTGACGCTGTTGATGTTTCATCGACTCGACTCGACTTTGTAATGGAAGTAGGATCACTTTTGAAACATGTATTCTCCTTCAGATCTCGTCAAGGAAACATCCAGTTTTCTGGAAAGCGTCCTCAACAGCCAGGAAGGGAATCAAATCTGCTTTCATGAAACTAACTTCCACCTATTTTAGGGTTTTCTACCCCTCTTTAGCCCTTGTGATATAGTTTCTCTCGTTGATGATGTTCCATAAATTTCTTGTTAGTTACTTGAATGTGGCGGACCGCAATGAAAACGGAATCTTGCGTAACTGTTATTATTAGGTATATTGTATAATTAGACACACATTTAAGTGGTTTCTTTTTGTTCGTTGTCTTCTGATTTATTTAAAATATTAAATTAATTGAACCAACTGATGTATCCAAAAGGATACATTACGAACTTAAGGATTAAGGACCGGTTTCACCAACAGAGGTAACTGTATTACGCCAGTTTACGCTACGTATTATACACAGGGAAACTGGCGTAATACAGTTACCTCTGTTGGTGAAACCGGCCCTAAGTCACGCTTATACAGTTACCTGTTGTCTAATCATTAATTTTTCTCTATTTATTTAAATTTATACTATATCAATAATAGTCTTTTTCTCGTTTTTTATATATCTTGAGCATATTATATATTTAATTCGTTAAATTTAGAGTAAATCAAAATACATTATAAATATTAATTGTATTGTATTTATAACATGTAATCGTTTATGTATATTGTCATTTAGATATAAGACTATTTTTTTTATTTTTTTAAAACCTGGTTGAGTGGCAGACAAGGCCTTAAGGCCTTAACTCTGCCAGGTAAAATAAAACTATAATAATAATAATAATAATAATAATAATAATAATAATAATAATAATAATAATAATAATAATATATAATAATAATATTATTATTATTATTATTAGTATTATTATTATTATAAGTGACGGATTGTCAGACAAACTGCAGAGTATTTATATGTGTAACTAACTCACTGGCACTATCGAACCCGTACGTTCATGGCCGCGCGGACATAAACTCTCCATACATCCCCAACCTGAGTTACTGTTTCCCAATCATTCTCTGTATAATCTATTTCCCTCAAACCATAGTTAATGTTATTCTCCCATCTCATTAGTGGTCTACCAACTGGGCGTTTTCACTCTGGTTTTCCTACAACAAGCTTCCATGCACGTCTTTCATTCCCCATTCGTGCCACATGTCCTGTACATCGCTCATAATATGTGTATCAAATTCACATTTAATGTCCAAAAATATGATCACATTTCTTCATTTTTTCATGAATTGTCATGACTCCATCTTATAGGTAGAAGAATATTACACTGTCTAGTTCTTATGTCCGCCGCTGTGGTCTCGAGGTAGCGTACTGCCTTGTCACACAGCAGGCCCGGTTTCGATCCCCGGTCGAGGCAGTTTTTCTGGGTGAGGTTTTTATCGGGGTTTTTCCTCACCTGTAACACAAATGTCAGGAAAACGTTAAGACCCAAATCATATGGCCATCATCATCATCATCATCATCATCGCCCTTCACCGGTGTGGAAAGCAACGGGAAACTACCACACCTACAATTCCCTAGTAAAGCTGCAGTCATAGCATGGTTGCTTGGTGTACCGCAATATAGGACATTCTATTTATCCACATCATACTGTATCCACTTCTCACAACTGGAATTCTCTACCACAGGAAATCAGTGACTGCCGGACGTTAGCATCATTTAAAAGGAACCTAAATTTATCTTTGCTCTAACCTTGACTTAATCATTACCTCGAGTAATGTACCTGTATTAAACGGCGATTCTCGTTTATCATATTACTACTGCTATTATTTTTATTATCATATAAAATGTTGTATGTAAATGAAATTTACATTGCAACTTTTAATCTCTTTTTAATTCATTATATTTAGTATAATATATATATATATATATATATATATATATATATATATATCCACCGCTGTGGTCTCGAGGTAGCGCACTGCCTTGTCACGCAGCGGGCCCGGGTTCGATTCCCGGTCGGGACAGGCTCCTGGGTGAGGTTTTTTCGGGGTTTTTCCTCACCTCTAAGACAAAATGTCAGGAAGCTTAGGACTCAACGGTCCCCGAAAATCATCCGGCCATCATCATCATCATCATCCTTCACCTGTGTGGAAAGTAACGAGAAAATACCACACCTATAAATCCTTAGTAAAGCTGCAAAGCATAGCATGAAAATGTGCAGTGAAGGAACTGCCCTCGGGCAGAATTACTATGGCATTTATTTTTTCTTATCATACCACATATATATATATATATATATATATATATATATACTGTGAACATCATCATCATCATCATCATCTGCATTCATGGATTAGGTCTGTTGACCCGTTCCGACTTCAGCCCATCTCTTTCTAGGTCTGCCCACATCTCGGGTGCCTTTAGGTTTGTATTTTGTTATTTGTTTTGGATATCTATCTTCATTCATTCTGTCTATGTGTTGCTTCCATTTTTGTCTATATGTATCTATTTTATCAGTTATTGCAAATATTTCAAGTTCCTGTCTTATTTCTGTGTTCTTGATTCTGTCTTCCTTAGTGCACCCTTTAACATATCTCAAAAATTTCATTTCTGCCGCCGTTATACTACTTAGATCTTGTTTTTTATGTATCCAGGCTTCTGATCCATAGAGCAGTACCGGTACTGCCAACATTTTATAAAATTTCAATTGGGTCTCTCTTGTTGTTTTGTTATTTAGTGATCGTTTTATCGTACCACATATTCCCTGGAATTTTGCTGTTTTATTATTTATATCATTATCATAATTAAATGAAATGTCACATCCTAGATAATTGAGATGGTTCACCTGTTCTATGATTTTATTTCCTGTTACTATTTTCGATCTGATTTGATTTTTCCCTTGGAATGCCATTACCTTAGTTTTTTCTATGGATATTTTGAGATTATATTGTTCACATATATTATGTAGTTTAAAAATACTGTGAACATGCATTTGTATATTTAAGCTGGATGAGTGGAAGAGAAGGCATTATGGTCTTAACTCTGCCAGAATAAATAAAAACACTATTATTATTATTATTGTTATTATTATTATTGTTATTGTTATTATTATTATTATTATTATTAAACTACCATGAACTTGCTTATAACATGATTTTATTATTCTTGAAAACGGTTAAGGTGTCATTATTTTGAGGAAAAAAATCATTAATTTCCCAACTTTTCTATTGACCTTGAGATTTTTAATTTATGCCTACTCCGGTACTAGAAATAGTAGCTTATGTTACTCAAACTACAGTAAATAACATACAGAAAATGTGTTTTGGCATCGTTTCAGTTAACGTGAACTGCGTTTTTGCAAATTTCATCTCAAACGAAGTATCTGGAACACTCTTCAACGGAAATGATTACAAAGTCAGTTTATATAAATATTTATGACAATCATGTCAAATTTCACTTCACATATTCATTTTTATTTATAAAATAGTAAATACTGCTACATAGTTCTTTTCTTGTTACATTTATAATGAATTGTCGATGCTTCTCTATTGAATCTCGGTGTGAATTCCGGTGCGAGGCAAAATTTTGCCACAATTAGACCTGGGCCACACTATAGACCTATAAATGCAGTTTTTTGAGAGTTAAGTATTATTGGATAACAATCCACCTTTGAACTGCCTGTTTTATTTCATCCAGAAGTAGATGCGGCAGAGCATGACATTAGCATCCATACTATATAGAGGACACAATGCAAAATGAACATTCCATACAATTGCCATTGTATTTATTTTTTTTTCACGAAAAACCAGATTAATTATCCATTTTTCTCGTTTTATTTTCCATATTGAAAGTCCTTAAATTTATGAGATAAAATCAAATATTTTGCTTCCCTTGGGTTAAAAAAAAGTACGAGTAAGAGGTCTACTTTGAGCTATTCTTCTTTTCCCGAATGCACGGTAGCTATGATGTTGGACACAAAGTAAAATGTATGGCGGTGCGTATTCTTGTTAGAATCATATGCATTATGATCAAAAGCGTTCAGTGGTAGGCTATATCTCCAAATAACTCTAACAACTTTTTGGATTAAATTAAAGCATCTAGAAGCTGTTAGAAGTTTTATCAAGTTGAAAACTGCCTGGGACACATGACGTCACATGGTAGCAGGTGACTTCAGACCTCTGAATGGGATTGCGTAAACATGTATTTAAATTGTAAAATAGTACAATAATTTGAAATGTCTTTTAGGCCTATAACATGACGATAGATATTTTTTCTATCCAATTATTTTCTCCTTTCAATTTTCTCACTTCCGAATTATAGTTATGCTGAATATAAAAATAGAATGTTTTATTGTTTTAATTGTACATATCACCAAACAAATCTCTGAAATGGTCAAAATTTAAAAGCATAAATTTATTTTTCATAAATGATATTTGAACAATAGAACTGGACAAAAGTATGTTACGCGTTCTTAAAATTAGCCCTAGAATTGATAGGGAAGATATGAAAAGAATTGAAATGTGTAATCGTTTGTTATTTGTAGAATAATAATAAAAACAAGGAAAATAAATTCCAGCGCTCTTGTAAATGAGAAATCCTCACACTCAAGATAACATTTTTTAGCCCCTACTATGAAATTGTGTTTATATAAATTATTTTCTATACAACTTAATTAAATTATGTTAAGACACAAAAAAATCGTATAATTTAGAATTTCGAATATAAAATAGTGTACAATAAATTAAAGTTAATAATTCATGTATAGATTAGCTTATTTAAAAATGTAATTCTTAATGAATGTGGATATTGTACTTTTGTTACATCTTACAGGCCTAAATTCGACAATATTGGAAGGGATTATTTCATATAATTTCGGTTTAAATTAAATTGAATTATACTGTTGTACCAACCTCAAGGCTATAGAGATGTGGGACGTCCTAGAAGACGATGGGAAGATGAATTCTGAGAGCGGAACAGGCCGACGCCTACCATGAAGATGATGATGATGATGATATAAATTATATTGATCGTTTCCATTTTATAGTAATGAGTACAGATCTAGATTGTGAAATAAGCCTCATTTGTGTTGAAGTATAACTATTACATCTCTTTCTATTCAATAATTTCCCCAACGAGGGAGTCCGTTATGCGCCTACAACATTTATTATTATTATTATTATTATTATTATTATTATTATTATTATTCACATTGGGATACATAATATGATATTACATTTTGAAGCGGAGGGCAGCGGAGGGCAACAGAAGGAAAGGGAGACAAAAAGAACAGTGGATTCAAAGAGTTCATAGGAGTATGATATCGAGAGGATTAACAGAGAGTGATACAGAGAATAGGGATATATGGAGGAGTATACTCTACAATGGGATGGAGAACAACTACTGTATTGTAGAGAAATTCCTAACAAAATTATTATTATTATTATTATTATTATTATTATCACCGTTGTCATTACTATTATCGTTACTATTGATATTATTACTGTTATCAGCAACATCATCAACTTCAAGTTCGGATTATTTATTTATTTTATTTGACCTGATTGAGTTAAGACTTAAGGTCCTCTTTTCCACTTCGCTAGGGTTAGATTATACATATAATAACTATGGATGAAAAAAGTATGGGTTACAGGCTAGGCTGCATCTTACGTAGACTTCTGTGATTACAAACTACACGTTGGCACGCGGTACTCGGGGCATACTTCTAGTACAGTCCGCTTTGTGTAGGAATGGATTCATCTTTGCACAATTGTTGTTTCGGCATTCTGATGCAACCACACGTCACGTAAACAGGTCTATTGCTGAGGAGAGTCGAACATACACACTTTCCGCTCCGAGCAGGAAGTGGTGACGCTCGAAAAAGACACGCATTTTATAAACAATGAGTATAGAAATTAGTTACTACCCTGATACCGATACTGTTTTCAGCCCTAATAATGACAATTATGAATTATCTACAACTTGATCAATAAAACATAATATACATAGGCTACACAATATAGAAATGACAAAGAAAGACACGTTTATATTTTTACTGTGATCCTACTAATTTAAACAACTGGACCTATAAATTAATGTTTCTCCAATTTAAGGGCTCATCCAATAAATTTATTAATTTAAGGGTTAAACCAACAAAGTTATAGGTGAAAAGATACATTTTCAAATAAACAATTATCGTAATTATTAATTTAGCAAAGTATACTACAAGATGTAATAGTTTATTTAATATTTTAAATAAGAGAGGAAAATTAATGAGTTCAAATTCCTTAAATTTGTACCGAATTACACAATACAGAGTAATAACTTACATTTATAGATGATTCTATTTTTGCTGTGGCCGTACATATTTAAATAACTGGCACTAGAATTTAATGTTTCGCCAATTCAAGGGTTAAACTAATCAATTTATAGGTTATAAACTATTTTGTTTTGAAATCAATTGAGTTGGTGTTTTCTTGATGAAAATCCATTACTTATATAATTAAATAAAAACAAAACTTACAGTTTTGATTTTCATATTTATTAAGATATAATTTTGTTACAGCTGTTTCGGTACACTGTACCATCTTCAGGCATGTTAACAAATTAATAACACAATTAATTAATTTAACATGTCTGAAGAAGGTACAGTGTACTGAAACAGCTGTAACAAAATTATATCTTAATAAATATGAAAATCAAATAAAACTGTAAGTTTTATTTTTATTTAGTTAAATATTCTGTTTTGTTTCTCGTATCGAAAAATGTATAAACCACTATTATAAAAATAAGTAAATGTTATGCACGCTTGTAACTATCATAGCGTGTTTAAAATGCATGGATAGATTAGCTAAGACAAGTCTGTAAGTAGTTGAAGTGCAATTTGAATATAACAACATTATCAGAAAGTTTTAATGTACGGACATAAGATACAGAACATGCATAGTTGGTCCCTGAGGAGGTAGATATCTTGTAAACGTGATGTATTACAATGTAAAGTTGCCGGCTTAATATAGCCTGCTGTGCAGTAAAGTTTCGTCATAAAACAAGAATACCAGGTGCAAAGTCTGGACATTCATTGAGGGGTGACCACTTTACTTTCACCAAAAACTCCAAGCTAAGTATAATGGAGCATCAACTTTAACCTCTGATAAGGCTGGAGTAGTATTTTATGTTATGCGAATTGCTTTGTAGAAACCTACCTTCCAAAGATCATAGGTATAACCTGGAAGTTTTATTCTTGGGAGTAACTGACAACGCTGTTAAACCACTATTGAAAGTTATCACAAACAATATGTTAAATAAAAATTTGCCTAGCAATTATTTTAATTATACTTCTTTTCAAGTTTCTTTTATTAATCAAACCTTTTTTAATTAATGAGGATGTTGAGAGCAATGGCAGGATAACAAAGGACCGATAAAAAGAAAAACGACGATATAAGAACAGAACTTAATATATTTAATCTCTGTGAAAGAATAAAATATTATCAAAATGCTTATATTCAGCACGTATTACGAATGAATGAACAGCGCATACAAGAAGAATGTATAATTATAAACCAAAAGGGAGAAGAATGTTGGGAAGACCATTGAAGAGATGGAAGGACCAATTCGACCTATAATGAGATCGGAACAGGCCATTGGGCTTAATACTTGTTGATGATGATGAAAAGAAAACAATGAAAATTGTATTATTTTTGTCCCTTCTTTCTCTTGGAGGTCTTCCTCCCTTCTTAGGGTTTTTACCAAATTAAATAATTATTCAAATAATCCCCCCTAATAATTTCTACAGTAGTCCATCCATAGTAATTCTGTCCGAGGGCGGGTCTTTCACTGCTATCATAACATTTTCATGCTATGCTTCGCAGCTTTACTATGGAATTATAGGTGTTTTATATATACATTAGACAGGGACAATTTAATATGTCTTGCTTGTATACATTTTATTATTAGTCTTAGTCTTAATTTTAACTAACATTAACTAGTTGCATTATAGGTCGCAATATAATAGATATTATCTTTTTGATCAAATTTTTATTTGGTATTTAATATTAGAGTTCATTGTGATTGTTATATTCTGATGTAATATATGTTTGCCCTGGTGAGTGGAAGAGAAGGCCATATGGCCTTAACTCCACCAGGCTAAATAAATAAATCTAAAATAAATAAATCTAAATCTAATTATTGCTTTATTGTAACGGACTGTCAACAGCACCTACGGCTTACTGCCCGTGCGACCCATATTTGTAAATAATAATGTAAATATCTTACTTTTTGTTTAATAAAGTTCTACTACTACTACTACTACTACTACTACTACTACTACTACTACTAATTTATTCAAGTCGACGTTTCAATCTCCTTGTGTGAGATCATTTTCAAGACATTTGACATTTCCAGTTATCGATTTTGTTTGGTTGTTTATACTACATAGTTATCATTACCAAGACAATTTTGTGTTTTTTTCTCACATATGAAGATTGAAACATTGACTTGAATTAATTGAATATTTACCTGAGATAAGGAATTAATTATTGTTGTTATTATTAACTACTCTCAGGGAATAATATTTAGACATATTCAATATTAATATTAATATTAGATAGTTAAATAACGGGCTTCCAATATAAAACCGGACCGGCCTCACGGAGTTTCACCCGGCACGCAGTGCTGTCTCTTCCTCCCGCAATTCACCCTGCCTGACACCCGTCCTTGAACTGTTTCTTACCTTATAGAAAATGCTGGAAATGTTGTCCTCCCGCACACGTGCTATAGGATCACCTTGGTTTAGACAATGAACACGTGTACACTTGTAAGGTTTGAGTTTTAACAATTTTGTTGCTGTATGTGCAGAAGATACTGAAATCCCAACTTGTGCTAATTTCGGAATGATTTTTGTGGTGAACGTTCCAAATTTTCGCCAATTCGTCTAATTTTTTTCGGTGAGAACCGTACGCCTTCACGTGTGTTTCTTATTTTGTACTGAACCAGTGGTCTAAAATTTAGTCACAAGATCGTGGATTGTCGATCTGGAAGGAGGTAATTGTCCAGGGAAGTTCCGAATAAATTCCTCGCGAACGCGACAAGCTGATTCGTATTTATAATAACATTTACACACATAAATCCACTGCTCTAATGTCAGCTGACGTCTCATCTTGTCGAACGATAGTAAACTGACTCGTTCAAGGACGAGCGGCTGGCAGAGTGAAATGCGGACGAGGAGATAGCGCTGCCTGACGGGTGTAACCCCGTGAGGCCGGTCCGGGTTTATATTGGAAGCCCGGTATTATATTATTACTTAGCCGGAAATCACACTTGCTGACTTAAAAAGTATCTACTTTCAAAAAATGAAATATTTTAACTTCTTATAAATTTACTAAACATTACACAATCCGATATTAAAGATACATCCAGGCTATTATTTAGAACGTACCACATCAACTTTATGAAAATATAATTTTGAATATGATAGGCTAATACAATTGCGTTATATTTTCATTAATGTAGAAACAGACTTTAATTGTACGTTATTTTTGCAATTCAGATTATTTAATGATTCTCTAGTGTCTTTACAGCTAAATAAATTAAATTATATATTTAGATCCAGGGGGGCACGCCGTAGCGTAGTGGTCAAGGCACTGCACTACAAGTCGGAAGGTCGAGGGTTCAAGTCCCGTTGGGGTCAGGATTTTTAAACTGACCCAAACCTTCTGGCGGCACTATGGCCCTGGGGTCGACTCAGCCTCTAACGAAAATGAGTACCAGACGCTTGTTCTGGGGCAAAGGCGGCCGTTACGCAGGACTAACAACTCGGCTGACATAAAGTGCCGATTGTCTAGAAAAAGTGGGAGCCTTAACCTCCTACTACCCCAAGAGCCTCCTGAGGCCTGTAGTGGGATCACTTTACTTTTACATTACTTATATATTTAGATCCATGGTATTTTTACCTTGTCGTGGTGGAGTGGCTTGCATGCTTAAATGATCCTGAGAGCTATGCCGGCGGTAGCATTGCTGCCGACAGGGTTACCCATGCCGGACTGATCGAAGGTGATAAGCCAGACGAAAAAAGTACCTTGGTCGAAAGAGTGACGATCTTTCACCGTAAAAATACAACTGTCAAGAAATTCGGACATGGGTTCAACTGGGGTAAAATTTTCTGGAGGTCAAATAGTCCCCCATTCGGTTCTCCGGGCGGGGACTACTTCAGGGAAACCATGCCATAAGCGCGGCCATGAACCTACGGGTTCGATAGTGCCAGTGAATAAGTAAGTAAGATGCAAACAAGCACTTAAACCGTTGAAAGTTATAATTCAATTTATAAATTTGAGATGAGTATGGAGAAATTATGAAATGAAATTTGTGACAAGGGGAGAACGGGAGGAACCCCCCCCCTCCAAAAAAACCTACCGGTATGTAAACTCTATTTCGTCCACCAATAAATCCACATGGAATGACCGAGATTCGAATTCGAGTCTCCAGGGCGTCCGTCCGTTGACGATCTTACCTTTAAACGCTTAATGCAAATTGTATCCATCTGCAGCACGAAATCGGCACGTTTCCATTCAAAAAGTTATTTATCAGTCTCCTCTACTAGTCCTAGAAGTTTCTATTGGGAATTTCCGAATACTCTGTTATAGTAAAATTGTACCAGTGAACGTTTTAAAAAAAAAACACATGACCAACACAATAAAAACACAGGCTACTCAATACAGCCAAGATCCTAGATGGGATATATCCTTAGATGTTTAAAGTCTGTAAATAAATTAAAAGTACATTACTGCAGACCAGTTATGCACTATGAATGGTGATTATTCATTAGGTAAAAAATCCGATTAATATGGAGAGTATTTCTACCAATAAGGATATGCATGTAAAAGTAGGTAGGAGAAAGAAAATTCTAATAGGTCTAGGCGTTTCTTTTGTTCTGTGGATAACCTAATAGCGCAATATATAACTACAAGACCATTGTTTCTGATATCACTTTCAGAATATTTGTATTGGCAGCATTACAAATGTCATCCATCATCCTGTCTTTAGTTCTTCTTTTTGTTCTTATTGTGTGAAGGAATATCAATACCTAGACTCTGAACAAAATACCACCTGCTATACACAAAAAACTTCTTATCAGTGTTGATACTGTTTCAGTGATTACCTAGAAGCTCGTTCGAAACATTGTGATACTTTAGTACGTTATTTGTCCTCCTTTGTACATAGATTTCGAAAATGAAAGTTTTAACATCACTGTAGTTCACGTTTTTAACTATTTTAGGCATATGTGTATTTATTATCTCATTCATTTAGTTGAATACATTTATTGTATCTTTTTCTTCTAGTCCACCGCTGTGGTCTCGAGATAACGTGCTGCCTTGTCATGTGCTGGGCCCGAGTTCGAGTCTCGGTCGGGACAAGTTTCCTGGGTAAGGATTATTTCGTTTTTTTTTTCCTCACCTGTACAGTAAAACAAATGTCAGCAAACTTTAAGACCCAAACGGTCCCCGAATATCATATGGCCATTATAATCATCATCGCTCATATTCGTCTTTAAGTATAGGAATAAGGAATCTCCTGGCGTACCACAACTTCCATCATATAATCGGAGCAGCATAACCCCACCTTTCAGGCGCTCCAACCTCAGGAGGGTTACAATTACGCCAATGCCAGAAGAGAAAATCAGAAGTGTTGAAATGACAACCTACGACATTGAATAAATAAATAAATAAATATATATATATATATATATATATATATATATATATGTTTTTTTCTAGTCTTCCTCATTTTTGTATGATATACACTTCCCATGGTACATACAAGCCAATGACCTGAAAGGTTCTCCTGTAGTTAGGAAGCAATAGGAACTCTATATCACACATGACAGGATCACAGTGGCGGACCGTCTCAGATGTGTTGTTATCAGGATGCCAGGGCCAGCACTGTAAATAGCATAGTACGAGTATATAACAAAACCTAAAGTGCAGATCTAAAATGTACCGAATATTGAATCGAATAGCCCAAATGAGTGGTTGAGATTCTTCTGACCACCCCGCTGTGACCTACTTTGTATATGAGCTCCAAAAACATTATATTTATCTCGAGTATGTACATATGCAAGATAAATATACTGTCTTCTTTTAACTAACAACTCACTGGCCCCATGGAACCTGTGGGTTCATTGCCGCGCGGAGCCTTTGGCATGGATTACCTGAAGTAGTCATCGCTCGAAGAACCGAATGGGGGACTAATTTACCTCCGGAGAATTTTACCCCAGTGGAACCCATGTTCGCATTTCTTGACGGCTGTATTTTTTGCGGTAGAAGATCGTCATTCTTTCGATGAAGGTACTTTTTTCGTCTGGCTTATCGCCTTCGACCTGATCCAGCATGGGTAACCCTTTCGGCAGCAATGCTACCGCCACGCCGGCATAGCTCTCGGGGTCATTTAAGCACGCAAGCCACTCCACCACGACAAGGTAAAGAACCATGGAGTGTCCATCTTCTTTTAGAATGTTATTTATCAGATGATGTGTGCTAATTACATAAATGTTAGATGCATCTCATCAGTTAACTTTTGCAAGAAATATGGTTTGTCTGAACACTGGTAAACTAAAAGAGATGGAAAATTAATTATAATTGTTATCTGCAGGAAGTAGAGCAGGATTGGCAATGCTTTTTAAAAATTCTTGAAAAAAAAAATAATAATTTGCATATTTCTTTCTGAAGTTTCTATCCAACCCGTGTGTTTACATTCGCTTATATAATTTTTTTTCATTACAAGGAAGTATTTAGTTAATAACATGGCGTGTACATTTCAAATTCAGCATAGAAATCACATTTTATTACGTTTAAGTATTTCTTAGATACACCAAATGTTCTTATATAGTACATTCGTTTTAAAATCTATAACGTTATGATAATTTAAAATAATTGATAATGCAGTTATACCTAAGCGAGTTGGGTCATATGGTATAATTTTAGATTCGTGTTAGGTCGAATACTCCACACATCATCGCCTAATTATTTATCACGCCGCTTCATCAGACTATCCGGCACACATAATCTTGACACTCGATCCCATCAGTACATTGTCCTTTATATGCCTCCTCATTATACTGTATTATTCATTATCTTTTAAGTCTCACTTGCCAAAACATGAAATTCCCTTCCACCCTATGTCAGAGACTGTCAAACTATAACATCCTTCAAAAACAAACTAAAGAATTGATCCCTATTAGGTTCGTCTTCCGGGCATATAGGCCGTGGTCCAGTCGTTCTTCTACTCGACGTTTCGTCTACTGCTGCGGTAGACATCTTCAGGAGATACTGCGTGCTCCCTGTGAACTCCTCAACAGTCGGCTGCAGACTGGCTGGTCGTTGGAAACTCCCTCCCTATTTATAGGCACACCCCTGGTGGAGAGGCGGTTTTCTGCGCGGTCCGTGTTGCGTGCTGTTTTGTCCAGGCTGTTGCTAGCAGAAGTCATAGGCTTCGTTGTCGTATTGTGCAGTGCCGGGATCCAGATTTTGTTTATCTTCATGGTTTCTTCTTTTTTGTTAAAGGAATTTTTGTGTTTATATATTTCAATGGCTTCTCTGTACAGTCTGGTGTAATAATGTGATGTTTGGGACAATACCTGTGTTTCTTCGAATCTTATTATATGTTCTTGGTTGTTCATCCAGTGTTCCGCTACGGCTGATTTTTTCTTTTGTTTTAGTCTGCAATGCCTCTTGTGTTCTTGCAATCTTGTGGTAACCATTCTTTTTGTTGTGCCGATATAAACCTGTCCACAACTGCAAGGGATGCGATATATACCGGCAGTACTTAACGGATCTCTTGTATCTTTGGCTGGGCGCAATATATTGCTGAAAATCCTTCAATCAGCACTCGTGCAATTGCGCGTAACATGGGGACGAATCAGACGAATGTAAGAAACACCCTTCATGAGCAATTCTTACATCAATTTCACTTACAGCGCGTCCACAACCTGGAACTAGTTGATTATGCATCCAGAGCACAGGTTTCGCAGTGGTACCTGGAACAGTGTCAAATGCATCCTACATTTCCATCCTCTGTGTTGTTTACAGATGAAGCAATGTTCGGGCGTGATGGAGTCTTCAACATGCACAATGCGCATGTTTAGAGTGAGGATAACCCATATGCCACAGTTACTCACGCACATCAAGTGCATTTCTTCGTTATTGTGTGGGCTGGTGTTTTTGGGGACTGTTTAATTGGGCCATATCTCCTACCTAGGCCATTAAATGGCAGACAATTTTCTCGCCAGAGCATTGCCAGAATTGCTGGAAGACGTCCCGCTCCCTACAAGACAACGCATGTGGTTTCAACATGACCGGGCGCCGACACATTTCAGTCGTCGTGTGCGTCGATTCTTGAATCAACGGTTACCAGAAAAGTGGATTGGCAGAGGTGGTCCTGTACCTTTGCCTGCTCGATCCCCAGATATGACCCCTCCGGATTTTTTTTGTGTGGGGAGATCTACGCAACCTTGTTTACACAACTCCTGTTGCATCAGAAGAGGATCTGGTTGCCCGGATAGTAGCAGCAGCAGGAGCAATTAACGATACTCCTGGAGTTTTTACCCGTGTTAGACAGAACATGATCCGCCGGTGTAACCTTTGTTTACATGCCAATGGAGGCATTTTTGAATATCTACTGTAATTTATGTAATTTCGTTGTGTTTATGTGTTGTCTCTTGGTAATAAAAATGCAAAAATGTTTGTTGGTTTAATTAATTTGCCGCCAGAGAAATCTTTCTCTACCGGTTTAAATAATCCTCATAGGAAAAAATGACAATAGGGAAAAATATTTGTTTTTGTGTCCCCTACAACCTCCCAGAGTTTTCGGTTTAAATAATTTTCACTCTGTATAGGCCCCTGCATTAGACAGGGAGGACTACTAACAATTTATCTTGCTGAATACATTTTATTATTAGTTTTAATCTTAACTATCATTTACTGGTTGTATTATACATCGTAATATTAACAGATATTATCTTATTGGTCAAATCTTCATTTAGTATTTACTATTAGAGTTAATTATGACTGTTATATTCTGATGTAATATATGTTTGTCCTGGTGAGTGGAAGAGAAGGCCGCATGGTCTTAACTCCACCAGGCTAAATAAATAAGTAAATAAATTTAAAAAAGAGGGACATGGGAATTTCTTAGGAAGGGTAGAGGGAAAACGCCCAACAAGTAAGTAAAACATGAGATGGGGGGGGATAATATTAACCAATTAGGTGGAGGTAAATTGAACAGGGAATGAAAGTAAAACATTAGTTTAGGGTAGGGATGTATGTAGTGCTTATGTTCTCGCGGTCATAAACCACCAGTTTCGATAGTGACAGTGAGTTAGATATCAGGACGGTCCTAGTTTAAAATTCCAGATTTAATCAACTTCATTTATATCTTAGTTTTTAAACCACCAGCAGAAATGAGTATTTTCATTTCTATTATTTTATAAAATAATTTAAGTTGATGAGCTTATATAAATGCATAGGTTTATCTCCTTTGACCTGTCCAACAGGGTAATATTCTGACTACATATTCATATAACCTAGAAACAATAATTGCAAACAGGTGCAGAAAGCAATTAAACATAGATTCGATTGGAAATGCTACGTGTTATAGGAACACTTGTCATTCCACTTTTCTAAAAACGTTAAAATAATAATATATTACGATGCGAGGTTGGGAAGTGGTTTTTACAGAATCGAGGAAAAATGTTTAAAAATCGAGCGATAGCGAGGTTTTTAATTTTCGAGATTCTGTAAAACACTTCACAAACGTGCGCTGTACATTATTTTTTGCGCGATGGTGTTTGCAAAATAATAAATAATATAAAAATAATAACATCTTTGTTGGAAATATTCGCGTTCATTATAAACAATTGACTAACGTTAGCAGTGTGGGCAATGTTTATTAGTTGAAACAACAGGAGGCCTTGTGGACAATAATTATTGATAACATGGCCGCACGTGCGTATTTATTGTTTTATATTATTTCAAATAAAGTTAATTTCATTTAAAATGCGGTGACTTGTTTCGTATAGGTCCTAATGTATATTAACACTACCTTTTGGATATTTTCTGTATATACATTGTACAGTTCATTTAAAATGCAGTGACTTGTTTCGTATAGGGCCTAATGTATATTAACACTACTTTTTGGATATTTTCTGTATATACATTGTACGTAGTATACATAGAGGGCAGTGATTTTACTTCCCGCACGTGGGTGTAAATGTAATATTACAGTATACTTATTTAGGTTGGCAACCCCGAAATGTAGGAAGTTAAACTTTCAATAATGGTCGCCATTGCTGATAAGTACGACAAAACGTACTATCGCGCAAAAAAAAAAATATATATATAAAACTGTTATCCTTGCAGGTAAGCCTACATTATACGGATGCGAAACACGGATTCTTACTATAAGGGAGGAGAAAAAATTAGGAGTATTTGAGAATAGATTTCTTAGGAAATTTTCGCACCAAAGACGACGAGCAGACAGGTACTGGAGACAGGTGACACTACAGGAGCTACATGGTATTTATAGGAAACCACATGCAATATGAACTGTTAATCCTCATAGCCTATGATGCGGAGGACTTGTGGCACGAATGGGGAATTAAAGAAGGTAATGGAAACTCCTTGTTGGAAAATCAGAAGGAAAGCGTTCAGTAGGTCTGCCAAGAATGAAGTGGGAAAAATAATTTCAATTTCCAACACGCTTGGGATAAAATCTCCAACACATCTAGAATAAAACTGGAGTTATCTACAAAAAATTATTATTTTACCATCAAAAGCATGGGGTGCTTTTTATTACACGCTTTATATTAGCTTGACCTGTATCTATCTAACTATCTATGTAACGGAATCTTTCAAGGCGATTTTCACCCACTTAAAATCAATGGAACGACTTGAAACTTTGTATACGTGTAGAGGACCCGTGCCAATACAATAATTTCATATTTTGTTTCTAAAATCCTGGCCAGAATCATCCGAAAATAACAAAAAATGAAAACTGGTATAATAGGTTGCGGACTTATCGAGTTTTTAGTCGATTGTTGTTAGAGCTCAGTTGGTAGAGCAGTGAACTCTTAGTGGTATATAATTTCAGTAATCCATACATCGCTGGTTCAAATCCGGCTGGGAGGGTTTTTTTATAGAAGAGTATTACTTTTAGCTCATACTACAATAGTATCGAATTTAAAGATATATACATTTTTATCTTATTCTGTAAAATATTAAAACTAAAAAATAAAAAATAAATAATAGTTTTAAAAAACTAAAAGAATACGCTTTATTAGAAAACTAAAAAATGAAAAATAATTTTAATTTCCAATACGCTTGGGATAAGATAAAGTGGTAAAAAAATCATCTCCAACACATATAGACTAAAATTAGAGTTATCAACAAAAAGAAAATAATTTTACCATCAAAAGCGTGGGGAGCTTTTTATGATCTTTACATTTTCTTCTTAGAGAGCTTACTTTTACCAATATCTGTTTATTATCAAATATATTAATTGATATAGAGCACCCCACGCTTTTGATGGCAAAATTATTTTCTTTTTGTTGATATCTCTAATTTTATTCTATATGTGTTGGAGATGATTTTTTTGTTGACCACTTTATTTTATCCCAAGCGTATTGGAAATTAAAATTATTTTTCATTTTTTAGTTTTCTAATAAAGCGTGTTCTTTTGGTTTTTTAAAACTATTATTTATAGTTTTTACGTTTTCTTCTTAGAGATTTTACTTTTACCAATATATGTTTATTATCAAATATATTAATTGATATAGAGCACCCCACGCTTTTGATAGTAAAATTAATTTTTACACGCTTTATATTAGCTTGACCTGTATATCAATTGATATAGAGCACCCCACGCTTTTGATAGTAAAATTAATTTTTACACGCTTTGTATTAGCTTGACCTGTATCTATCTATCTATCTATGTAACGGAATCTTTCAATGCGATTTTCACCCACTTAAAATCATCAGATCGACTTGAAACTTTGTATACTTGTAGAGGACCCGTGACAATACAATAATTTCATATTAATTTTCTAAAATACTGGCCATAATCACTAGAAAATCAAAAAACGTGTTTTTGTATCAATGTAACGGAATATTTCAACGCGATTTTCACCCACTTAGAAACATTGGATCGACTTAAAACTTTGTATACGTGTAGAGGACCCGTGCCAATACAATCATTTCATATTTTGTTTCAAAAATCCTGGCCAGAATCATCCGAAAATAAAAAAAAATGAAAACTGGTATAATAGGTTGCGGACTTGTCGAGTTTTTAGTCAATCATTGTAAGAGCTCAGTTGGTAGAGCAGTGAACTCTTAGTGGTATATAATTTCAGTAATCCATACGTCGCTGGTTCAAATCCGGCTGGGAGGGTTTTTTTATAGAAGAGTATTACTTTTAGCTCATACTACAATAGTATCGAATTTAAAGATATTTACATTTTTATTTTATTCTGTAAAATATTAAAACTAAAAAATAAAAAATAAATAATAGTTTTAAAAAACTAAAACAACACGCTTTATTAGAAAAATAAAAAATGAAAAATAATTTTTAATTTCCAGTAAGCTTGGGATAAAATAAAGTGGTCAACAAAAAAATGATCTCCAACACATATAGAATAAAATTAGAGTTATCAACAAAAAGAAAATAATTTTACCACCAAAAGCGTGGGGTGATTTTTATGATTTTTACATTTTCTTCTTAGAGAGCTTACTTTTACCAATATCTGTTTATTATCAAATATATTAATTGATATAGAGCACCCCACGCTTTTGATGGTAATATTATTTTCTTTTTTGTTAATAACTCTGATTTTATTGTATATGTGTTGGAGATGATTTTTTTGTTGACCACTTTATTTTATCCCAAGCGTACTGGAAATTAAAATTATTTTATAGATATATTTTTTGTTCCTAAGTTATAACATTACAAACTACGCGACGCGACAAAAATTGTACCCAGGTTACAACAGGAATTGTTAATTTCATGCGACTGTTATTGTAACACAGTTGCTATGAAACTGCACAATTAAATTTAAATGAAGTTATTTCAGATAACATTTATAAATATTATCTAAATTCTGCGCAAATAAAATGAAATTAGAAAGAATGAAAAGGATAAATTCTACAGACTTAAGTTAAAACAGATTTCTTACAATAATTGAGCATAAAGAAAGTAGGCCATACATGTTATTTAGTCAACGAACTGAGAATGATATAAATATAGTAGTAAACTAATACAATTAAAAATTATTTGTCACACATAAGTGAGAATAGAGAATGTACGGAGCCCTGATATACTTTTGCTTCATAAAACGGTATTGTAAACTCCTAGATTAAACAACTGCTATGAAAACTGTGGACAATGAAGTTATATAAAAATAAATTCCAGTAAGTTACATAAAAAATTAATATAATCAAAACGAGAAAATACCAACGATAAAAATGCACAAAACTGACTGCCATAAGTTATAAATAATTTGTTACAGTAAATGAGAATATAGTAGGTAATGGGTGACTAAATTACTGAAATAAACAAATGAATATTAAACTGTGGACAATGATGAAAAATCAAATTTTAGCAAGCTACACAATTATAAAGTGAACTTCATCAACAACGAAAACATGTGTTTTAAGTACAGAAAGAAGCTAAGTAAAAAAACAATTAAGGAAATCCCAAACAAACATTTGAACAAAAATGAATATCTAAATTATAATTAAAACAATACAAATTAAAGCACAAGGAATATAAGTTATTAATTATGTTATTCAGTACCACAGCAATCCAAAGTCAAATGAAAAATAATTATCATAATGTCGCTCTGAATAATGAGGGAGCAATTATACGGGGGAAAAGAGATGAAATAGTCCTAGAGAGAACCATATCGAGAACGTCGAACCCAGAATAAACATCCACAATACAGGGGTCCAAAACTCGAGAGAGCAACTTGAAGCATATTAAGACCATCCGCAGTAAAATAGAGGAGAAAAAATACCATAACATTCACTATCCAGACAGCAATTTGAATAATATCAGACCCTTCATGAGAGAAGATAACACAAAATAACACAGCATTTTCCCCGACTCCCGAGGGAGAAATTTGAAGAAAATCGGGATCCTCCAGTAAAAGAAGAGGCGAAAACATCCCACAACATTTTCCCCGATTCCCGAGGGAGAAATAAGAAGAATATCGCGTCCATCCAGTGGGAGAAGAGGTGAAAACATCCCACAACATTTTCCCCGACTCCCGAAGGAGAAACAGAATAATATCGGGACCTTCCAGTGGGAGCAGAGGCGAAAACATCCCGCAACATTTTCCCGGACTCCCGAGGGAGAAACAAGAAGAATATCGGGACCCTCCAGTGGGAGAAGAGGTGAAAACTTCCCACAACATTTTCCCCAACTCCCGAGGGAGAAACAAGAATAATATCGGGGCCATCCAGTGGAAGAGGAGGCGAAAACATCCCACAACATTTTCCCCGACTCCCGAGGGTGAAACAAGAATAATATCGGGATCCTCCAGTGGGAGAAGAGGCGAAAACATCCCACAATATTTTCCCCGACTACCGAGGGAGAAACAATAATAATGTCGGGATCCTCCAGTGGGAGAAGAGGCGAAATCATCCCACAACATTTTCCCCGACTCCCGAGGGAGAAACAAGAATAATATCGGGATCCTCCAGTGGGAGAAGAGGCGAAAACATCCCACAACATTTTCCCCGACTCCCGAGGGAGAAACAAGAATAATATCGGGATCCTCCAGTGGGAGAAGAGGCGAAAATATCCCACAACATTTTCCCCGACTCCCGAGGGAGAAACAAGAATAATATCGGGATCCTCCAGTGGGAGAAGAGGCGAAAACATCCCACAACATTTTCCCCGACTCCCGAGGGAGAAACAAGAATAATATCGGGATCCTCCAGTGGGAGAAGAGGCGAAAACATCACACAACATTTTCCCCGACTCCCGAGGGAGAAACAATAATAATATCGGGATCCTCCAGTGGGAGAAGAGGCGAAAACATCCCACAATATTTTCCCCGACTCCCGAGGGAGAAACAAGAATAATATCGGGATCCTCTAGTGGGAGAAGAGGCGAAAATATCCCACAACATTTTCCCCGATTCCCGAGGGAGAAACAAGAATAATATCGGGATCCTCCAGTGGGAGAAGAGGCGAAAACATCCCACAACATTTTCCCCGACTCCCGAGGGAGAAACAATAATAATATCGGGATCCTCCAGTGGGAGAAGAGGCGTTAACATCCCACAACATTTTCCCCGACTCCCGAGGGAGAAAAAAAATAATATCGGGATCCTCCAGTGGGAGAAGAGGCGAAAACATCCCACAACATTTTCCCCGACTCCCGAGGGAGAAACAAGAATAATATCGGGATCCTCCAGTGGGAGAAGAGGCGAAAACATTCCACAACATTTTCCCCGACTCCCGAGGGAGAAACAATAATAATATCGGGATCCTCCAGTGGGAGAAGAGGCGAAAACATCCCACAATATTTTCCCCGACTCCCGAGGGAGAAACAAGAATAATATCGGGATCCTCTAGTGGGAGAAGAGGCGAAAACATCCCACAACATTTTCCCCGATTCCCGAGGGAGAAACAAGAATAATATCGGGATCCTCCAGTGGGAGAAGAGGCGAAAACATCCCACAACATTTTCCCCGACTCCCGAGGGAGAAACAATAATAATATCGGGATCCTCCAGTGGGAGAAGAGGCGTTAACATCCCACAACATTTTCACCGACTCCCGAGGGAGAAAAAATAATAATATCGGGATCCTCCAGTGGGAGAAGAGGCGAAAGCATCCCACAACATTTTCCCCGACTCCCGAGGGTGAAACAAGAATAATATCGGGATCCTCCAGTGGGAGAAGAGGCGAAAACATCCCACAACATTTTCCCCGACTCCGAGGGAGAAACAATAATAATATCGGATCTCCAGTGGGAGAAGAGGCGAAAACATCCCACAATATTTTCCCCGACTCCCGAGGGAGAAACAAGAATAATATCGGGATCCTCCAGTGGGAGAAGAGGCGAAAACATCCCACAACATTTGCCTGACTCCCGAGGGAGAAACAAGAATAATATCGGGATCCTCCAGTGGGAGAAGAGGCGTTAACATCCCACAACATTTTCCCCGACTCCCGAGGGAGAAAAAATAATAATATCGGGATCCTCCAGTGGGAGAAGAGGCGAAAACATCCCACAACATTTTCCCCGACTCCCGAGGGAGAAAAAAGAAACAAGAATAATATCGGGATCCTCCAGTGGGAGAAGAGGCGAAAACATCCCACAACATTTTCCCCGACTCCCGAAGGAGAAACAATAATAATATCGGGATCCTCCAGTGGGAGAAGAGGCGAAAACATCCCACAGCATTTTCCCCGACTCCCGAGGGAGAAACAAGAATAATATCGGCATCCTCCAGTGGGAGAAGAGGCGAAAATGTCCCACATTGTGCTCCCCGACTCTTGAGAGAACAACTTCCATAGGCTATGAAATGGCTCCTCCGTTGTAGTAGAGTTGTGAGCTTCTCACAGTATTTTCTTCCACTCACGAGCATTCTTTCTGAAGATTTCTGCACTTCCTGTGGGATACTGACGCCATCACAATAATTCGGATCTTCTACAACAACAGTGTATACTATATGCAATACATTCTTCCATTCGTGATATTTTACTTATGACACATTATACATATCTCTCTGTGATAGTAATTATCTAGAAAATAGTTAATTTTTATATCAGATTTATCAGTGTTATTTCTATCATTAGGTCCGTGAGAGATTAGTTCGTACCTCTGGTCAATTCTTATAATTTTATGCAACATATTCAAATAGTGTAAATATATATTCTGTGTTGAACTGTTAGTTCTGTTTATATATGAATTTAATGCTAATAATTTTAAATAGTAATTTCAATTCATGTAACTTAGTGTGTATTTAGGTTTAATTGTATAACTTCATCGTAGCTAATGTAATTCTTCACAAAGTAGATTGTTTAGCATTATACAATACTTATAATTTCAAGAATCGTCTTCAAACAGTGTACATAATGTATCTTCTGTGGTGAACTGTTAGCTCTATTTACACTTTAACGTAATGCTAATAATTTTAAATAGCAACCTTAACTTGTGTATATATATATCTTAACATATTGTGTAATTAGGTTTAATTGTATAACTTCATTATAGTTAATGTAATTCTGTATAATATGGATTCTTTATAATTAATGTTACCTTAGCTTGTAAATATATTTTAATATTACAAAATCGTTTTTGTTTTCTTTTATGAAAAATATTTCCATTTGTTTCTGTTGTTTATAATTTTCTAACAACACAGAAATGTCTGTTGAAAAAACCAAGCTAATTTTTTAATCGAGCAGAATTCTCCATTTTCTAAAATGCAGAAAATAACCGGATTGTTTATGGATGTTGCGTGTGTTTTTTAATATAAGTAACCGATGGACTCCGGTGACTCACTACAAAGGAAAATATTAGACATGTATCATATTTGAAGAGAAAAATTATACGCTCAGACCGGGACTTGAACCCGGGTTCAAGTCCCGGTCTGAGCGTATAATTTTTCTCTTCAAATATGATTTATCCATCATTGAGATGTACGAAATCAATAATAAAAACATGTATCATATTGTCGCGGATGGCGGTAAGTTAGGAAACAGATGTCATTTGTTTAATTTAAGTTCACAAATGTTTACGTAAAGTTTTTTTTTCCCCAATACTTTGGTCTATACTCAATATGCAAGAATATTGACCTCATAGTTGGTGTATTTGAACGGAAGATATTGTAAAGGGATTGAGTGCAAGATAAGACTATTTGGAGAATTAGGAAGATCATGAGTTGTATAGAGGTGCTGACCAAGTTACATTAAATTGAGAATATTATACTCGACTGCGCACACCTTAAAGCCGGATATTTTATTAGTACCCTAATAATCGGAAGAGATTATTAAATTTTAATATAAATATGTTACATTTAAATTTAAGAAATTATGATTCATTATTGCGTGAGTTTTTTTTAGGGTTTTTCCACACCTGTAAGACAAATGTCAGGAAGCTTAGTGCCCAACGGTCCCCGAAAATCATCCGGCCATCATTATCATCAACCCTCACCGATGTGTAAATTAACGGGCAGCTACCATACATATAATTTTTTAGTAAAGCTGCAAAGGATGAAATGAAAATGCTATGATTTCAGTGAAAGGCCTGCCCTCGGTAGAATTACTAGAGAATATAATTTTTATAACGAAAATTAAAAGAATTCATATTTCTTATGTTATAAACTAGCTATTGCCCTACGTCCGCTGCTTCGCCTAAACAAATGAAAATTAATGTGTTTTTATGTTTAGTAAAAGGAAAAGTAATTATAAATTTATATTGTAATTATTTTGATACACCGTGCTGATTACTCCGTGTTGCCCAGGAATCTACTTATCCCGATTTTCTTGGCATCAATGAAAAACAAAAATTGTTATTGTGAGTTATCCGTAAAAGATAGGCATATGCTGCCGCGGCATTATTTGCAGAAGATTTTGAGATATTAAATTCTGTGTACATTAATTTGATGTATTTGTTATGGTTTAGGCTGCTTAAGTCATTTAAGCGTCCAAAATGCTACTTTTTTCACGTTTTTCACTACAAAAGATGACCTTTATGGGTGAAGGGGCTCAACCGCCTTCAGTTTTCTTATAGCCAAAACATTTCCCGGGAAATTCCTGAACATTTTGCAAAAATAAATAATAGTTTTAAAAAACTAAAGCAACACGCTTTATTAGAAAACCTAACTAGAAAATGAAAAATAATTTTAATTTCGAACACGATTGGGATAAAATTAATGCGGTCAACAAAAAAATAATCTCCAACACATTTAGAATAAAACTAGAGTTATCAACAAAAAGAAAATAATTTTACCATCAAAAGCGTGGGGTGCTTTTATGATTTTTACATTTTCTTCTTAGAGATTTTACTTTTACCAATATCTGTTTATTATCAAATATATTAATTGATATAGAGCACCCCACGCTTTTGATGGTAAAATTGTTTTCTTTTTGTTGATAACTCTAGTTTCATTCTAAATGTGTTGGAGATTATTTTTTTGTTGACCGCATTAATTTTATCCCAATCGTGTTGGAAATTAAAATTATTTTTCATTTTCTAGTTAGGTTTTCTAATAAAGCGTGTTGTTAAGTTTTTTAAAACTATTATTTATTTTGTAGGTAACTCTAGTTTTATTCTATATGTGTTGTAGATGATTTTTTTTTGTTGACCACTTTAATTTTATCCCAAGCGTGTTGGAATTTAAAATTATTTTTCATATTTTAGTTCGGTTTTCTAATAAAGCTTCAATAAAACTAAATATGTGGTCACACATAAAAATACATTATATAATGGAAATGGACAGCTAATGACAAATGAAGGAAATTTTGAGGAAGTGGCTGAATTCAAATACCTAGGAACAATAATCACAAACAGGAATGAGATGCACAAGGAAATTAAACATAGGCTCAATTCTGGAAATGCATGTTATTACGCATTGCAGAGACTCTTGACTTCCCAACTCCTTTCAAAAAACGTTAAACTGAAAATATATAAAACTATTATTCTACCAGTTATATTATATGGATGCGAAACATGGACTCTTACTTTAAGGCAGGAAAGGAGATTACGAGTATTTGAGAATAAAGTTCTTAGGAAAATTTTTGGACCAAAGAGAGATGAATAGACAGGTGAATGGAGAAGACTGCATAACAGTGAATTACATGGTCTTTATAGGAAGCCAAATATAATGAGAAAAGTTAAGTCTCGTAGACTGCGATGGGCAGGACATGTGGCACGAATGGGGAATGAAAGACGTGCATGGAAGATTCTTGTAGGAAAACCAGAGGGAAAACGCCCAGTTTTTACACCAAGAATGAGGTGGGAGAATAACATGAACTATGATTTGAGGGAAGTAGATTATACAGGGAATGATTGGAAAACATTGACTTAGGATAGGGATGTATGGAGAGCTTATGTCCGCGCGGCCATGAACCTGCGGGTTCGATAGTGCCAGTGAGTTAGTTAGTTTCTAATAAAGCTATATATTTATTTATATAAATTTATATTATTTATTTTTATTTTATAGTTTTATTTTCTAATAAAGCGTGTTGTTTTAGTTTTTAAATTATTATTTATTACTTATTTTAGAGTAGAGCATCCGTCACTTGTCAAAATTTTTAGTCATCATCTTCTCTTCATGCTAGGCTTGTGGCCTGTTCGCAAGCTAGTTTCTTAATATTTGTTTTAGACGTCCTGGGGATTTGCTGCTAGTTGAAATATTATCTAGTACGACTATTGATAACTTGTAATGAGTCATTCTTGAGACATGGTTATTCCATTCTATCCTCTCTCCCATTAATTTACCGACTTAATTTCACATTGTCCCAGAATTAATTAATTTCTGATTCTGTCATAATCATTATAGTCTTAACCTGATTACTTTTACAAGTGCCATCATTTCTTTAAGTTTCCAATATTTCTTTTGTTTTGGATATTTCATACCTTGTTCCATAAGCGTAAGTGGGAACAGGCCTTCAGAAAGTTTCTCCTAATTTGGAAGGATTTTTAGTTTGAAGAAAATGTAAGGCGATTCTTTATTACAGGAGCGAATGATTAAAAGCCGGTGGATCTGTGCTTATGATGTGTTTCTGTTCAAAGGTTTTTCGGTTCTGGAAAGTGCAACTCTGGGAAATTCCTTAATGTAGGAGCCCGTCACCTGTCTCTGTTAGCCTCGTAGGAGAAACAGTCAACATTAATTAAACTAATCAATGGACACCATCATTATTTGATTTCGAGGAAACATGCAAACTAATATTGATTCCCCGAAGATAGGAGGAATTATTTAATTACCAACTACAATAAGGACCTCAAGGTTTACTAGAATGTTGAATACCAGTTCAAAATAATACAGATTTTTACGTATTTCTTCTGTTTTTAACGTCCATGCATTTTCATCATTTTTCGGGTAATTACAGTAACTTCTTAGAAGGTATCATATAAATACTTTATATGCGACCACACCGGTACCTTACATAAAGTTGATTTTTGCATAATGTATTTAACAGCAAAGTATAAAAATTGTTTAACATATTTTTTGGACCAAAGAGAGATGAACAGACAAGTAAATGGAGAAGACTACATAACAGTGAACTACATGATCTTTATAGGAAGCCAGATTTAATAAGAACAGTTAAGTCTCGTAGACTGCGATGGGCTGGACATGTGGCACGAGTGGGGAATGAAAGACTTGCTTGGAAGCTTCTTGTAAGAAAACCAGAGGGAAAACACCAGTTGGTAGATCAAGAATGAGGTGGGAGTATAACATTAACCTTGATTTGAGGGAAGTAGATTACACAGCGAATGATTGGAAAACATTAGCTCAGGATAGTGATGTATGGAGACCTCATGTTCACGCGGTCATGAACCTCAGGGTTCGATAGTGCCAGTGAGTTAGTTAGTTCAGAACAATATAGATTTTTACGTATGTCTTCTATTTTTATCATAATAAATACTTTTATGTAACCAGACCTTATTTAAAGTTGATTTTTGAATAATTACTGAATAAATGTAATTAACAGCAAAGTACAAAAATCGTCTAACACAATTTGCATGTTATTCCATAGGTATAACTTACCATCTCAGTATACGTGTGAGGCTGCCCCATCAGGAATCCCAGATTCGAATCCTGACGGTTCCAAAAGGGTGTTGGTGGTGGAGTATATCAGGATTTTTGGAGTTTTCTCGCGTTTCTCCCGTTTCCCGAATTTCATCCCACCAACACTCTCAATTTCCTTTCTCTCTCCATCAAGCCATTTTCATTTAACATTAATTCATTTCATATCACTTTCACCTCATCTCATGTTAGATAAAATAGTTTGGTTGGAAATCCTCAGGTGTTTAAAATGTGTGGTTGCGGGGATCTAGTGGGGTTTCCCATCAGGTGCTGCCTCATGACTCCGAACCTGAGCAATGAAAAATAATGGAAGGTGTCAACAGACGGTTATATCCCTCCCCCGGTACGACCACGGCCTAATCCAAAAATAGCGGTATGGGACATTGGAGTACTATCTGGTGTATCGGACCTGAAAGACTATTTACAACTTACATAACACCGTAGTGTAACCATTCATTCCATTGATCTCTATAATGCAGGGATAGTGCAATAGATATTTCAGGTCGAGGTGCTCAAGGTAGTCTGCCCTCCCAGTCTGAATAAAAAGCTAAAAATTGTTTTAACATAGGAAAAACATATAATAGCGTGACGAGATGTTATAAATCTTATTGAAGGTTGATAGAAAACAGCATTTGTTCTTATGTAATATTTTTTATTTATTTTCTTTACCTTCAATAAATTGAAGTTACTACAAATTCAGTTTTGTTACAACTCTGATAAAAGTCTGAATAGGATTGATTGAAATTATGTTTGTAATGGTTACAAAAGTACGAGTGTATAATATTGTTAATTTGTGCTTACTTAGTTTGAGGGTTCAAACCCGGTCGGAGTCGACGGATTTTAAGGGCTTGAAAATTCTTTCGGAAGGGAAATATAGCCCTGTGTAAATGTACCTCAATGCTGAAATAAGAGGCCTCTGTACACAATGTTTTGGTCCTTTCAAACCCACATTTCAATTGCGACTCCATTGTTCGTCTGGTATAACTTTTGCAAGAAATTTGTAAAAAGAGACAGCTGTGCTCACCTCTCTCACTCGCATCAGTGTTGTCGTATTTTCTTCATCAGATGTTAATACGGGTAAGGGGAAAGACGAAAACTGACAACAGGGTGGGTTCTTTCTTTTGTAACTGGATGAAAGCGGTCAAGGATCTACCCTTATATCTCCATCTCTCTCTTTGCCAAGTTAAAACCTCAATTGTTAAAGAGCATCTAATAAATAAAATATTAAGCTAGATTATTATTGTTATTATTATTTTTTTATTGCGGATGAGCCCATGTAGGACAACGCAAAGTACTTAGAGGAGTTTCCTTTCAGCCAAAATTTCTTTCATTCCTTTGCTATGAGCTTGATTTCTATCATCTGTCCAAGTTGTTCCAGTTCTTTTCTTCGATTTGTCCTCTTGGTCAACTTGCCACTTATTCACCTTAATTCTAAATATATCTCTGTTTGGGATATCTTCTTTAGTAATTCCTGCCAGTTTTAAGTCCTTTTTGACTTCAACAATCCACTTCATAGTATTATTATTGTTATTATTATTGTTATTATTATTGTTGTTGTTATTATTATTGTTGTTGTTATTATTATCATCATCATCATAGTACATTCACGAATTTAGGCCATTTGTTGACTTGTTTTGGCCTCAAGAGAAACACCATCCAGAAGTCTTTTGAGTGGACGTCCTGGTCTTCTTCTTCCTGCAGGTTGATATCTTAACATTTGTTTGGTTATTCTGTGATCTTTCATTCGATGAACATGTTGTATCCATCTTGACTTATAATCAGAAATTTTGTTTTCTAAAGATTCCATGTGTAATTCTTCAAGATGTCTTCATTTTTTTTTGTGATCTAGTAGTGTGTATCCTGCAGTCCTCCGAAGATATCTCATTTCAGCAGATCTAAGTCTCTGTATATCCTTCTGTTTCAACGTCCATACTTCGCTACCATACAAAAGAGTTGGAAGAGCCAGTGTTTTATACACTTTCAGTCTTGAATGCTTTTGGACTAACTGTGGCTTGAAGATAGAATTTATTAACCCTAACATTCTTAAAAATTTAGATATTTTTGCATTTACATCCTTTTCTTCTTCATATGAGATATTGCATCCTAGATATGTAAAATTATTCACCTGCTCCAAAATTTTATTGTCCAGTACAATTTTACTTCTGACAGGATCTACACCTTGAAATGCCATAATTTTTGTCTTTTCTGTACATATCTTTAATCCATATTCTTCTGTAATTTTGTTAAGTTCATACAGACCTTTCTGTAGATTATCTTCGGAATTTGCTATTATTATTTGGTCATCTGCAAACAATAGGGTGTTTAATTTTCTATTTTCTGATATTCTTATTCCAAATTTATATGTTTTGTTCCAGCAACATATTAATTCATTGATATAAATTGCAAAAAGTGTTGGGGATAGGGGGCAGCCTTGTCTCACACCACGATTTATAATTACTTCTTCAGAAAATCTGTTAATTAATTTAATCTTTATGGTGTTGTCTTTGTAAATATTTTGTATGTTCTGCCGAAGTAAATTTGGTATATTTCTGTCTTCCAATATATTTAAGAGTTTTGATCTCTTGACTGTGTCGAATGCTTTTTCAAAATCTATGAAAGCAAAATGTGTTTCTAAGATGAATTCTATTCTTTTTTCAAGCAATAGTTTAACAGAAAATGCTGAATCAATACAAGATCGTCCTTTCCTAAATCCATTTTGACATTCCATAAGGAATTTTTCACTGAAACTTTTCAATTTTCCATTTAAAATGTCTGCATAAATTTTGTAGCATGTGTTTAACAAACTGATTCCCCTATAGTTGTCCATTTTTCTCTTGTCTCCTTTCTTGAACAGGGGTATAACAATGCTTGTCTTCCATTCTTGTGGTATATCTGCATTTTTGAATACATTATTAAAGAAGGACAACAGTCTTTCATGGAACTGTTTGCCTGCATATTTGTACAATTCAGAATTTAAGCCATCTGTGCCAGTTGCCTTCCCATTTTTTAATTTCTTTAAACTATTGTTCAATTCTTCCAATGATATTATGGAATCTGTCTCATTATTATTTCAGAAAATTGTATCTTCATAGCTATTGTCAGTCCAAAGACTTTTATAATAATTGAAAAATTATTATTGTTGTTATTATTATTGTTTTTATTATTATTGTTATTATTATTGTTGTTATTATTATTGTTATTATTATTGTTATTATTATTGGTATTATTATTGTTATTGTTATTATTATTGGTATTATTATTGTTATTGTTATTATTATTATTGTTATTATTATTATTGTTATTGCTGTTATTGTTATTATTATTGTTGTTGTTATTATTGTTGTTGTTATTATTGTTGTTGTTATTATTGTTGTGTTGTTATTATTGTTGTTGTTGTTATTATTGTTGTTGTTGTTATTATTATTGTTGTTGTTGTTATTATTATTGTTGTTGTTGTTATTATTATTTTTGTTGTTGTTATTATTCTTGTTGTTGTTATTATTATTGTTGTTGTTCTTACTTATTGTTGTTTGTTATTATTATTGTTTGTTGTTCTTATTATTGTTGTTGTTTTTATTATTGTTTGTTGTTGTTCTTCTTGTTGTTGTTGTTGTTGTTCTTTGTTGTTGTTGTTTTTTTCTTCTTCTTGTTGTTGTTGTTTCTTCTTCTTGTTGTTCTTCTTCTTTGTTTTGTTCGTCTTGTTTGTTTTTGTTCTTCTGTTTCTTTTTGCTTTTTTGTTCTTCTTGTTGTCCTCCTTCTTCTTCTTGTTTGTCCTCCTCTTCTTCTTCTTTTTTTCCTCGTTCTTCTTCTTTTTGTCCTCCTTCTTCTTCTTTTTGTCCTCCTTCTTCTTCTTTGTTTTCCTCCTTCTTCTTCTTTTTTTCCTCCTTCTTCTTCTTTGTTGTCCTTCTTCTTCTTCTTTTTTGTCCTTCTTCTTCTTCTTTTTTTCCTTCTTCTTCTTCTTGTTTTCCTTCTTCTTCTTCTTTTTGTTCCTTCTTCTTCTTCTTGTTTTCCTTCTTCTTCTTCTTGTTTGTCCTTCTTCTTCTTGTTCTTCTTCTTCTTCTTCTTCTTCTTCTTCTTCTTCTTCTTCTTCTTCTTCTTCTTCTTCTCTCTTCTTCTTCTTCTTCTTCTTCTCTTCTACTCCTCTTTTTCACTCCCTGCCCCCCCAGTTGTCCATTACCTTTCTTATATTGTCTCCTGGCATAGAGTACTTGTGTCCCTCTTCTGATATTAAGGCGCCTGGAAGGCGGGTTATACTGCCCCGGTGATATAAAAGGTGATGATGGTAATTATGCGCCAGGAGAGACATTACACTAAACTTAATCTAATGAGACGAATACAGTATTGATGGCATTGATAGCCAGATGGAGTTTGGGGACCGTTTGGGCCTTAAAATTTCCTGAATAGAAAAAATACAAAACTTGCTGTTACATCTAAATTACAATAAATAAGAATATCACTTAGTTAGCATATATCTACAATACAATTAATTATTATTATTATTATTATTATTATTATTATTATTATTATTATTATTATTATTATTATATGCAATACATTTTGATTTACTTTAGATTTAACGAATGAAATAAAATGTACAAGATAGAACAATTGGAAAAAAAATAATATTAATGATATAGAATAAATTTAATTCTGGAGAAAAATTAAATATATAGTAAGTAATTGGATAATTAAAAGTGGCTGAGGAAAAACCACGAAAAACACATTACCCTGGAAACTTGTCACGACCGGGGATCGAAACCGGGTCGCAGCGTGATACAGGGGAGCACGCTCCTCGAGACCACAGCGGTGGTTTATTATTATTATTATTATTATTATTATTATTATTATTATTATACCTAGAAATACATTGGAATGGTGTCCACCTGGAAGTAGGAGGAAAGGAAGATCTCGAAACTCGTGGATGCAAGAAATAAGAACTAGAATTAGAACAAAAGACTGGAGAACATGGAGTGGAAGGATAGAAATGAGTGGAGAAGGAAAATAAAACATTAGGCACGGAAAGATGTGATAAACATTGAAGATCTCTATATAAATAAATTATTATCATTATTATTATTATCATTATTAATTAGAAACAGCACAATAACAGAAATTATGCAAGTCGAAAAAAAGTATTAAGAAAAATAAAAAAAAAACGGTTGAAATGGTATGGACACCTCATGAGCATGGATGAAGAGAGAATACCAAAGAAGATCCTTAATTGGAAAGCTAATGGAAGAAGTAGAAGAGGCAGGCCTAGAGAATGATGGATGGATGGATGGAGTGAAGATAAGTATTTGAGGGAAGAAGACGTTTTAGACAGGAACCTCTGGCGACAAATCACTTTGGATTGAAGGAGAAACACTGTATTATGGAATATTCCTAAATAAAAAATAAATCATCATCATCCGGTATCATGGCAGCTGCCGCCGTCTTCCGGAAACCAAACGCCATTCCTCTCTATCCATCCATTGATTTTCCTCAATTCCTCTGATATTCATAGCTACTTGTACCCCTTCTATCCAAGTTTTCTTCGGTCTTCCTCTCTTCCTCCTTTCCATTGGTATCCATTCCATAACCATTTCTGGCAATCTTTGCTCTGGCATTTGTTTGACATGACCATACCACTGCAATCTTTTCTTTTCTATGATGTATATGATGTCCGGCTCCTCTTGTACACCCATAATTTCCCTTATTTCTTTATTTCGTATTCTATCCATTCTAGATTTTCCAGCTGATCTTATTAAAACATATAAAAAATAAATAATATTTTTAATTTCAATATTTATGAAAATTTGACAATCTGGTATTTGAGGTCTCGTGATTTTAATTTTAGAATACATAACAAATTTACTTACTCGTATGTTATCGCGGTGGCAACAGAGACTAAAAGTTTAATATTTAAAACTACATTCGGCGTCGCCTACACGGGAAATTATGCAGTTTTATCCTAAATTACCTTCTGTTAAAGAAGCAATTATTTAAACTTAATCTGGTTTGCGTTGGCTAATCTACTCTGTATTTAAGGTTGAGCACAGTTTGCTGTTATTTAACACAAAATACAAGCAACACGCCTCACATGTGATAAAGTGTTCTTCTTTAATCTTCTTTTCCTGCAAGAATACTTTCTCTTTTCTTTGTTGAAAGTTTCATACCATACTTTCACTTCTTTCACAAAATGTGAGTTATTCAATTTTTAAGTTGCTGTGCACTTAACTCTTAACTCTTTATGATCAGGTCTACATACACAACGTCGTAATTCTATAGTAGCTTTATGTATCAATATTGAACCGAGAATTCTATCCATAGAATGCAGGTAATCATGAAATACAGATTTGGAACAAATGCAGCCGAACTTATGTGTAAAAAAGTCAGAATTATACAAGGTAATTCAAAAAGATCTCCGGGTATTTATAAAGTCGTTACATTTTTTTTGCCCAATGCCACCAGGTTATCTTTTATGACATTTCTGTTTTCTCCCCTAGCATTGGCGGAATTGTAATTTCTTAGGTTGAGGCACCTGTAAAGCGGAGTTACGTTACCACGACGATGTATGATGGATGGTGAATAATAAGAAGCGCCAGGAGAATTCTTAACCTAAATTCCAAACCATGGATAACCACAGGAACAATTCCCTTCAAGAAAATTTCCTATGGTCTGTTGAGGAATCGAACTTGGAACCTCATGAAATATAGTCAGAAACGCTGACCACTAGCCCACGAGGCTGATCAAATTCGTTACATTCAAACTAATAAATCTACATTTATGAATTAATTATAAATAGATACAGTAACTGTGAAATTTTGGTTTGACTTCAACGCATGTTCAATGCGTTTATCTCGAGTCACACGGCCGACATCAACACGATAATTATTCTAGTTCCTCCAACATTCAACGTAACATGGTACAATCCATGGTATTGACGATGTCCTTTATGTGTGTTTGCAGATCATTCAAGAGCGGCACAAAGACAGCTTCTTTAATGTTAAATGAAAGTAAATGCCTCATTAAGAGCAAAGGCCTCCTCAAAGAGGATAAGTTTACATCAGGCAACATCGACTGGTGAACATGATTTTTCAATTGTTGTGGGACGATAGAGTATTGGGCGAGGACTTGAGGAGAAATGTTGATGTCACGTATACCTTCCCTCATTTGAAAGCACAGTGGTGTTCGTAAATAATGTCGAGCAAAATCATTCAGGTGTACATGGAGGACAGATGATCATTCCAATAATTTGAACACTGTATCGGTGGAAACATTTTATTACAAAACAAGATATTAATCCAAAGTGTTTAATTTTTAACAAGGTACATTACTTGTATGTTTAATATTGCTATTTACTTTTTTAATTATAAAAATATTAGGCCCAAAAATATGAAATAATATCATAAATAATAGTTTCGTTAAAATATATCTCTCAGTAGGATCACCTTAAATCTTAGTGAATAAAAATACATCAAGTTCTACCCATAAATTAGCAAAATACAGAATCTTATATAGGCTGTTATTATTAGGTATGTGTTACATAATTAGACACACATTTGATTGGTTCATTTTTGTTCGTTTTCTTCTGTTTATTTAAAATATTAAACAAATTAAACCAACTGATGTTACCAATTTAAGGATTGAGAAAATATATTATATATGTAATTATATTTTGTTTCTCATATTTTTTTTCATTCAATTTGATTAGATTTTGGAGATCTATGATCTTTATTATTATTATTATTATTATTATTATTATTATTATTATTTATTATTATTATTATTATTATTATTTATTATTATTATTTATTATTATTATTTATTATTATTATTTATTATTATTATTTATTATTATTATTTATTATTATTATTTATTATTAATATTATTATTATTAGTATTATTAAATTGTATTATTCCTTTCGAAATTATATTATATGTAGAATATATTAAAGGCTTTTATATATAATATATATAATAGTATTATAAGATAAGAATAATGAATTTAAATAGATTTGTATGGCAGCATTATATCTACGCAGTTCTAGGAATGAACGTCTTCATGATCCCCCTCTGATCCTCCCTCTACCTCATTCCTCCCTCTACCTCATTCCTCTCGCCAACGACAGCAGAGCAAAACGAGCTCCCTCCGAGAACAGGTGTATTACATGTCTCGAGTGGTGAACTACTTCATGCAATTAGATAGTCGCGCTTCGAACTTCTTTCACTGGTTCAACATATATTGATTTTTGCCGACTTAATTAGTTCTACCACACTGTTTTCTGCCACTATTCGCTTGTATTACGTTTTTCTAGAACTTCCTGTTTTTCGGTCTACTTGACGAATGACTTCCTGCACGTTCTATGAAAAGATAATCCCATTTACGTCTTCGTGGAGGTCCCAGATTGTGATACTTTAATGTAAAATTAAAACAAAATTAAAATAAAAAACGCAGAAAGTCGGTTTTGGCGTCCGCGGTGGCCACGGAATTATCTTGTTACGGCGATTACATCAATGCCTAATCCAGCCTTGTAGCATTTGTTTTGTTAGTTATAAAAACTGAATAATAATACTACTACTAGTTAATATTGTATTTAACAACACTTATTAATTACTCAGGTAGAAATTCAGTGAACTATTTAAAGTACATATATGCCATTAATACTCGTATTTATATATGACAAATAACTTTTAATAGATGTTATATATTTATAAATACTGCTCTTTCTAGATTAATAAGATTCTGGACATGAAAATATATATTTCAGGCTTGAGGGTCTTTTACGTGCCGTAAATATAGCCTACTATACGGACCCACGGCTTTACTTCCCTCCCGGAAATAAATTCGTGATTTTTATGTCTTTAAAAACCATTATACTCGGCTGAGTTTTAACCTGTGATTTTGTACTCTATGATATACTGACCAGTACCGATATATTATACTTTTACATATACATTTTAAATGATGACTTCATTTTATGTTGCAGCTAATCAATTTTTCCAATGAGGTCGATAGTAGAGTTACGAGTTTCAAGAGATGGGTGAGGCAGAATTGAAACTCTATCGAAGTTTTATGTTTCTCGCTGGAAATAATTTATTGAACTATAACACTGCTATATAGAAAATTCTTTTATGACCTAACTTAATGTTTCGTCGTATTATTGGTTAAAGCTAAGTGTATTTTTATTTCTTTCCCAGTATTTATACAGAATGATACTTATAAAGTAGAAGAAATTTCAGATTTTAAGTCCTCATGTGTATGGAAGGAAACATGTCATATCTCATAAAATGTTCTGTGAATGTTGACAAAAAATTTAAAATATACGTCTGAATTTGAAAGGAGAAATCAATATAGATGATCATGGAATCCAAAACTAATGCTTAATGATGATCATTGGTAAGGAAATGTCCATTCCCGACTTCACGAGATCTTGTGAATGCTTCCGTTACTTCCTTTGCATGTACAAACAGATCCTACTTAATAGGACATGTTGAAAATGGTAATCACTAATCTCGATACATAGGACATAATAGTTATGGAATTTTTTCAAACTCTCTCAAATATCTCTGGAAGCTAGGACTTTAAATAAAATACTCTCTCTTAAACTAAACTCAGTTTTTTTTTTAATTTAACAGTACGTCAAGGCCTCTTGATGTCCGAAACAGTCACTCTAATTCTACCATGTGTGATAATTTGAGCTGTATACTTTGGAAATCCTGTGTGCTTTCCATCCATAGTAATTCTGCCCGAGGGCAGGTCTTTCACTGCTTTCATAGCATTTTATGCTATGCTTTGAAGCTTTACTAGGGAATTATAGGTGTGGTAGCTCTGTGTGCTTTGGCTCTATGGATTCTTGAGTGATTTTGAATTGTTTTTTCTTCCTGTACTCTTGAGAAACCATGTTTTTATTTTTTATGTGATTAATAAACTGAATATAATCGCAATCCACATAATTTGATTTTATGTTTCAAAATTATTTTATCGGGGTACAAAATTCGGGTGTATTTCAGTGTTAGATTCGAGTAACAAAACATGGTAGTGACATTAAATTTAATATTTATGGTATAGTGAAATAAGGCTTATAAAATTTGTCTAAGTGAATTTATTTAAAACATGTTCTTGTAATTTTAAGATATTATTTGATTCCTTACGTACATATATAATTTTTTCGTGCACTATATAATTAAGAAACGTTAATACCTCCGTAAACATAAAATATTTTATATATCCTACAGCTGTAGTAAAAAATATAATATTTCTCCTAATCGGGTATTTAAAATTTAGAGGATCGTATCTTTATTTGAATATTTTCCGCAATTTGTAAGACGACTTTAAATTAAAGATGACATTAATAACCCCAGCACTTATATTAAAACATTGGACGTCAATGTTCATTTACATATTAAGAAAATATAGCCTAATGTATTTTTAAGTAATCTTCAATATAGAACAATTAGTTATGGATATTCATTTTTTCTAAAAGTAGGCCTATAACTTGATTTTTAAACGAATCCCCAAAATAATATAAACTAAACTCTACTGGCTCAAAAGTTGATCGGGTTCGATGGAGTTTAAGTGCCAGGAATCCTCTGCATGGCTTCTTTCGGAAAGGTGGTAAAGCCGTTAGCCCAGTGTCGTAGATTTAGGACTCAGAAATAAAAGGTCAGCATGCAAAATTTATCACTCCTTTAACCTCCAGAATTACATTGAGACGCTAATGACAGAAGCTGTTAAAGAACGTCATTAAATACTCACTCAATAACAACTGAAAGGTATTGCTAGTTAAAAGAATACAAATCAGCTATATTACTCTTAAAACTGTCCCGCGCCGTAGCCATTTTGTTAAGGCAAGAAGCCTTGGCGCAGAGCTGCGAGACTTGCGCAGGTTCAAGTCCCCATCACCATAGGGAAGAAATTTTCTCATGGAATTTCAGCCAGTATGGGACCGGTATCCACCCAGCATCGTGAAGCATTTGGGTAGTTACAATAAGTAGCGACTCCAGGTTGAGAAGACCAACTATAACGATTGGGGGAACCGACATGCTGACCATATGTTACCCCTACACGCTCGATGATCGTCTACCTCTGTGATTAATATATGAGGACGTGAGGCCAGCAGCCGAATGCTAGGCCAAGAGCCTCCTAGGCCTGACGCGCTTGTAGTTTAGTTTTTACTCTTAAAACTAGATATTCTAGATAATTTATATATATACACACACTTAGTTATATTAAATTTAATTTGTTCGTAATATCTTGTTTATAAAATACTGTATAGGCTATACAAATATATTGTCAATTATACGAAAACTGACATCAAAGAACGCAGTAAGTTAAAGCATAATGTTCGTGAAATATTTGAAGTATTTGATACTACTATTTAAAAAAAGAACTTAAGGTGACAAACATTAATTGGTTATAATTCAGGTGGCCTTAACAAGCCAGTTATTTAAAATATCCATTCAAGGAATGTTAAACCACATTTCAGACATAGGATTGGATTTGTGAAAGTAGAATAATAATTATGAATAAAGTTAATATATTTTAATGTAATTGAATTAAATAAAATTGATAATGTCAAAAATTATTTCAACATATCGTCGCTAGGCATTGTTAACCTTACAACTCACGAAACGCTGAAGAACCATGTAAATTGTATCCACTGTAAAATAAATACGTAAGCACGTAAATCTGCATATAACCCTTATTTAACTCTGTTCCTCTACATCGAGGGGGCACGCCGTAGCGTAGTGGTTAAGGCACTGCGCTACAAGCCGGAAGGTCGAGGGTTCGAGTCCCGGTGGTGTCAGGATTTTTAAACTGACCCAAACCTTCTGGCGGCACTATGGCCCTGGGGTCGACTCAGCCTCTAACTGAAATGAGTACCAGACGCTTGTTCTGGGGTAAAGGCGGCCGTCACGCAGGCCTGACAACCCGGCTGACATCAAGTGCCGATTGTCAAGAAAAAGTGGGAGCCTTAACCTCCTACTACCCCAAGGGCCTCCTGAGGCCTGTAGTGGGAACACTTTACCTTACCTCTACATCGAACATCTCACTATTCCTCATCTTTCCTTGTTTCAACCACCCGACTCTGGAATTCCCTCCCCTCGTATATCAAGGACTGCCCGACTCAAGAACAGTTCTAGAAAAACCTCACTACATATTTCCTTAGACAATATAATATATAGCCGTGTTCCATGTATACTTTTATCTTTATATTTTAAACTTCCTTTAGCAAGCCAATTACTTAATCAAATTATAGGATATTATTATTATTATTATTATTATTATTATTATTATTATTATTATTATTATTATTATTAGTATTACAATTTTTATTTCTTTCCATTGCAAACTTTATATTGTGTAGCCTGCCTATATATATTATGAATCATTAATCGTGTAGATAATTATTTATAATTGTTATCCATCCATAGTAATTCTGCCCGAAAGCAGGCCCTTCACTGCAATCATAGCATTTTCATGCTATGCTTGCAGCTTTACTAGGGAATTGTGCAGGTGTGGTAGCTTCCCATTGCTTTCCACACCGGTGAAGAATGATGATGATGGCCATATGATTTCGGGGACCGTTTGGGCCTTAAAGTTTTTCTGACATTTGTCTTACAGGTGAGGAAAAACCCCGATAAAAACCTCACCCTGATGAAGTGGAAGAGAAAACCTTTCGATCTTAACTCCATCAGGTAAAATAAATAAATAAAATTTCTCTATTTATCACGATTTAGCGATAGAAATGTACCATCAATTTATGTTTAATTTGTAACGTCAGGATGGCGTTTGACACGTATAAGTGGCTATAATGGGAGAGATTATGCTGTGCAAAAGAAAAGTGTAATTTTTTGTAACATTTTTTCTCTTGTAAAATTTGTAGAAATGGACTTGAGGTTTCCATTGCCAGGCGATGATATCCGCTATTTAAACTGAATTTTATGTAGGCATGCATGTGAAGATACAGACTATTCAAATTAAAACTTAGAGCAAATTTTGATTTGATATTTTTTCGTCTTGTAATTTAAATTAGAACTAATCACTGGCTTCAATAATTAGCATTCCATTAAGAATTAACGTTGCTTTGATCCCTAGAGTTGTCTTAATTGCTCGGCTACTGCTGCTGCAGAGTAATCACAAGTTTTCAAAAGTTAAAGAATAATAACACTTGAAGATCAGACTATTTGAAAGTGCAGTCATAAAGGTAGGACGAACAAGTCAGTGCTATTAAAATTGAAAATGAGGAAAGCTATATTCAGACCGCACTTTCTGTAGATTTTTATAAGAGAGTTTGAGGGAGATTTTATCTGCAGTAAAATGGAATGAGGAGCTTGTATGTTGGACACGTTCATAGCAACTCAAGTGTACTGCTAACTGAACGCGAACGCCGCTAAAATTAATCACATTACTTTAACGCTTCACATTGAAAAATGATAGCACTTTATCATAAAGTGTTCATGAGATAATGTTTTAAACTATGACGTATTTGCGCTTCTGCGACAAAGATAGCGAATAAACAAGTAGCTGATTCTAGCAGAAATAACTAGTTGCTGTAATTAAAAAGACACAAGAACGGAAAAATTAATAAAGTAGAATATAATTAGCAGAGTGTGGGGAAATAGTACCGAGATGTGAAGTTACGAACAAACGGACTTTCTTTGATTACAAAGTGCAAGGACTGGCCCAGGCAATGTCAAGACAAACGAGAAGCTGTGTTTCTCTGTATACATGGTGTAGTCTGCTTACCCTGACAGCTGGTAGACTACATACTAACTAGAAAAAACTAACTCATTGGCTCTATCTAACGAGAAAGTTCATCGCTGCGCATACACAATCTCTCCATACATCTCTTTACTAAGCTCATGTTTTTCAATCATCCCCTGTATAATCCATCTCCCTCAAATCATTATTAATGTTAATTTTCCCTCCTCATTCTTGGTCTACCAACTAGGGGTTTTCACCCTGATTTTCCTATAAGAAGCTTCCATGCCCCTCTTTCATTCCCCATATTGATACATAGTGCAAACGTATATGCACAACTGTATTAATTCGCTTGTTGTTCAGTACTGAAACGAATAGTTACGTTTCCTATATTAACTGTAGTTACCATGGTCGTGACGTAATTTTCTTACTCATCTGTTTCAGTCTACAGTTAAATCTCACAGTAAACATGCTAATTTCCCCGCAGTTAGGTAATCAGCAAAGAGGGAAAAATGTGCGTTATTCCTTAGATTAAGTATCAATGACTTATTATATTATTTACATTGGTTCACGTAAACATCGGCGGCCTGAAACACATTCAATATCTTTTTTTTTTTTGTATTGCCTTTTTTTTACTGTTTTTCTTTCTTGTTTTTACCTTTTTCTCTTTTGTTTTACCTTTCTGTTTGCTTTTATTTATTCTCACATATATACATAAGGACAGGACACACAACCAGACCCAAGTTGGAGATTTAAATTCCCCTACCCCGCCGGGAATCGAACCCGGGTCGCCGGAGTGGAAGGTAGGGACTCTACCGACTACGCCACGGCGACGGACTATCTCAAAACCCCATAACCTATAAATACTATTCAGTACAGTTGTATGAGTCATTGAATTCTTCACGAATTGGTACTAATGTGGAATAGTTGCGTCTAGTTTTTCTCCATAAAAACCCTCTAAATGTGGAATTTCAAGTAAGGCATTTTTCTTAAATCGGATATACCCACGACGTATCTATATGGCATAACAACTTATCCTTCAACATGCATATGGATATTAGTCCGCCCCTTAATAACTAGCGACCTGAAGAATCAATATAGGAGGTATATATATATATACATATGGTTTTTGGTTAGAACAACATCGGACAAAAAGGCGACAATTTAATTCGAAGTGGAGAAAGGGAATGGCGCACAATGTGCATAAGCATCACCTGTCTGTTACACTAGCTCAGTCGTTATTGGTGTCGACTAGAATTTCACTGGGGTGGAAATGCGAAATTTGTCCCAACTTCTCTAATGTAACGTAACTAGAGCTAGCCTATAAACCTTAGAAACGGATGCGCAACTCTACCGAATGAAGGGAAAAGCTGTAGTAAATTATGATGTCAATTTAACACAACATTGAATTTGTAGGCCTACAACGTACAAGCAATTTTATTGGTGATGAAAGTGACTTACGCCACTATAACTTTTACCTGTCCAAATGAAATAGTCTAGACGATAAATAGGAATACAGTCCCACCTGTATTTCTTCTGCATTAACAAGTCTCGGGTGGTACCAGATCCAAAACTTGTAATGTCCCTGACTTTTATATCACATGACATTACGATTGGTTCATTCGTATGCATTTCGGTCTGATGCAACGGAGTAGATATCATCATGAATACTTCATGATTTAGGCACAAGTGCCTGTTTAAAGATCTCTTCTCGTTCTTCGAAAATCTCACTTTACTCTTGACAGATAATGATCTAAAGCAGGGCCGGCCAAACTACGGCCCGCCGGCCGGATACGACCCTCCAACACTTTCTATCCGGCCCTTGTAGACCTGTAGCATTCTAATAAATTAAAATATGCTAAGGGTTATACCTATAGTATTGATCTATCAGTAAGGAACAAGAACTTGTGATATATGTTATTACAACTTAAAAATATATGCTAATAATAATAATAATAATAATATAATAATAATAATAATAATAATAATAATAATAAAACTAAATCGTATGGCCACGTAACAAGAATGACAGAAGACAGATTCCCAAGAAGAATACAAGAATGTATGCCACTTGGTAAAAATAAGGACGGCCAAAATAATGTGGATTGATGGTATTTTGAGCAGCATGAGAGAAAAATGATAATAATAATAATAATAATAATAATAATAATAATAATAATAATAATAATAATAATAATAATAATAATAATAATTTATTTTAGCTGGCAGAGTTAAGGTCATAAGGCCTTCTCTTCCACTCAACCAGCGAATAGTAAAATTATACAAGAATTCCGTACATATTACAATTTTAGGATATTAAAATACAGACTAAACAAAATACAATGATGATGGATCTAATACTAGCTAATGCTAACAAAAACATAGAATATAATAAAATTAAAATGATATAAAATTAAGTAAGTAGCTTCCTACATGATTATTAATAGAATGCTCTATATAATTGTTATGTAGTTAATGTTTTCATTGTGTCGAACTTAAGCCGATAAATGTTGAAAACGTGTTGTTAAATAAGTTGGTAAATATGTGTGCAGAATTTGGAATAGTAAGGTATGTGAATGTAAAGTTCTTCTGTCATTTAGGCGTAGCCATGATAAGGCCTGAAATGAAGGAGACACGTGGTCATAACGACGGAGATTGAATATAAATCGAATGCACGCATTATGAGCACGCTGTAGTCTGTCAGATAGATCAGTTGTCAGATTTGTCAGTAATATGTCGCAGTAGTCGAAGTGTGGCATTATAAGAGTCTGTACAAGTATTTGTTTTAATTTTGTAGGAAGGAAGTTTTTAAAACTATTTAGGGAGTGAAGAATTGAGAACACTTTCTTGCAGGTATTATTCACCTGGATTTTCCAGTCTAGGTGTTGGTCCATATAGATACCCAGATTTTCTACTACTGAGCTGTAGGGGATATTTTTGTCATTTAGGAGAATGGTAGGGATATTTTCGTAATTTATAATGCTTTGGATTCGCCGATGTCCTATAATTATGCACTGTGTCTTGTCAGTATTTAGATTAAGTCCATGTTTCTTCGACCATTGGGAAATTGAGTCTAGGTCACTATTTAATTTGTCTAGTGTGTCATGTACATCGTCAGGATGGGAGTGAATGTAAATTTGCAAATCGTCAGCGTATAGGTGATATCGACAATAGGTAAGTCTAGTGGATATATCGTTAACATAGATAGAGAACAGAAGTGGTCCTAACACTGAACCTTGTTGGACGCCACCCTTCAGTGATAGCCAGGATGAGGAAAGTTCTGCATTGGATACACATTGCTGGCGACCATGAAGATAGGATCCAAGCCAGTTAACAGCATTGTCCGAAAGATTCAGAGCGCGTAATTTTGCTATTAATATGTCAGTGTCAACAGTGTCGAAAGCTTTGCTGAAGTCCAAGAGTGTAAATATTGTCATGTGGCCACTGTCCATTGCTTCACGCGCATCTTCGGTAACTTTAAGAAGTGAGGTTGCCGTATATTATGGCCTGTCCTAAAACCTGATTGGTATGGATCGAGTATATTATGAGTGTTAAGGTAATCAGTTAATTGTCCATGAACAATGCGCTCCAAGGCCTTAGATAGGACTGGGAGAATGCTGATTGGTCTAAAGTCGTTTGGTGTTACAGGTAATTTAATTTTAGGGATTGGTCTGACTATAGCTTTTTTCCAGAGTTCGGGGTAAGTTGAGGTCATAATTGAGGCATTAAATAGGCCTATATGGGTTAGGTCGGTAGAGATTGGAATGGCAGAGAGATGTGAAGGAGAATGACAGTACGTAGATCAATTGGGCACAGGAAGATATGAAACATTTTTAAACCTGCCAAATAAATAAATTATATTTCACAACAGCAATAATAGGGTCTTTGGCCCCCGCCACATTCATGTATCTTCTTCCATTTGGCCCGCGATGCAAATAAGTTTGGGCGGCACTGAAGCAAGTTTAGGGAGCCTTTCTGCTGCATTCTTTCTAAGTTGGTTTTCATTTTATCCTATAATCTAATAACACTTTTTCTACAGATTGTGTTTAAGTTCTCTTTTCTAATATCTTCATATCTAATATTATTGAGTCCTATGAAACCTTTTACTTTCCGCATAAATTTAATTTGTGCTGTCTATATATATATATATCCGCGAAAATCTGCAATATAACATATATTGTTACAACTCAATTTTCACTCTCATAAAGAAAGGTTGGTATGACCTTAACTCTATTAAATACTCTAACTTCCTTTAGCAGATATATTTTGTGACGTTTGTATTTGTAGGTATTTAGAGTATTTGAGAAATAAGTGCTTAGAACATTTTTGCACCAAAAAGAGACGAACATGCAGATGAGTGGAGAAAACTACATAAGTGAGCTACATGGTGTTTATGATAAAACAGAGATAATGATAACGGTTAAGACTCTTAGACTGTGATGGGCAGAACATCTGGCACCAAATGAGAAATAAAGATAAGCACGCAAATTCCTTTAAGGTAAACCAGAGAAAATCTCCCTGTAGTCAGGATAAGAATGGGTGTGAGAATAACATTACCATGATTTGTGCGAGATGAATTACACAAAAAATGATTAAAATAATATAAACTGAGGATAATCACACACACACACACACACACACACACACACACACACACACACACACACACACACACACATATATATATATATATATATATATATGGAGGGCCTATGTCCGCGCGGCCATGAATCTCCGTTTTCGGTAGTGCCAGCGAGTTAGTTTAGCAATAATTTTAGCTGGAATTCTTTTAAAATTGGGGGGATACGGACTACTTCGGGTATATAATTTATTAATGAGAATTGGTTGTAAAATAAACTTTGTTTGAATTTATATTAGTGTAGTAGGGGGTGCCCCTAAAATACCCGACGTGCGCTGTTACGCCTAAATAAATGAAAATTAATGTGCTTTTATGTTTAGTTGAATAAGTAAAAGGAAAAATAATTATAAATTTATATTTTTTAGATACCCCGTGCTGATTACCTGGCGTACCCCGGGAATCTACTTATCCCAATCTTCTTGACATAAATAAGCTAAAATACGAAAATTAATGTGTTTTATGTTTAGTTAAATAAGTAAATGGAAACATTTATATCGTAATTATTTTTAGATACCCCGTGCTGTTTACCCAGCGTTGTCCGATAATCTACTCATGTCGATCTTCTTGGTATAAATGAGCTGAAAGACAAAATTTAATGCACTTCTTATGATTAATTGAATAAGTAAAATGGAAAATAATTATAAATGTATATCGTAATTATTTTAAGACTCCCCGTGCTGATTACCCGATGTTGTCCGGGAATCTACTTATCTCGATTTTCGTGGCATAAATTAACTAAAATACAAAATTTGTTATTATGTGTTATCCTATCCGTAAAATAATACCCGCCATGTGCTGCTATGCTTGCACAGGAATCTACGCACTTGTATCGATCTTCTTGGCATCAAAGAAAGACAAAAATGGTTATTGTGAGTTATCGGTAAGAAATAAACATATGCTGTCGCGGATTTTTTTGTAGAGCTTTTTGAGATATTCAATTCTGTGTACATTAATTTTATGTATTTGTTATGGTTTATGCAGCGTAAATGATTTAAGTGTCCAAAGAGCTACTTTTTCCACGTTTTTCACTACAAAGGGCTATTTTTAAGGGTGTAGGAGTTGAGTATCACAACTCTCTTATAGCCTATGTTCATCCCGGGAATCTCCTGAACATTTTGCAAAAAGCCCCATCACAATTGGATCAACGGTATGGCCGCGCATAAAGTACATACATTCATGTTCATATATTGAATTTAAATACAAATTCTCCATTCGAAATGTCGTACTTAGTAAGAAGATTGATTTATTCAGAGTGTGATGCGTATTTAACTACCTTTAGTGTAGGAGTTCAGTCTCTTGGTACAACTCATCCACTCAGTAGTAGTGTATTTAAAATGAGTGGTTAGCTATAGTTATTCCCATTAATGTTCATTTTGGGCTTAATAGAACAGGTAATTAATCATTTTTTGTTTGTATTTCGTCGGACATTGGCATCTTTTAAAATAAATCTAAATTTATATTTGCTTTAACCTCGACTTCATTATTACCCAGTGTAAGGTATATAGCCTATATTAATTCGTGTTTCTCGTGTAATTTATCATATTTATATTATATTATTATTATTATTATTATTATTATTATTATTATTATCGTAAGTATTATTATTGTTATTATCCTATAAAATGTTGTTTGTACATGAAATTTACATTCCTACATTTAATGTATCTTTTACTGTTTATAATTAGTATCCTATATCTATATTTGTCAAATATTAATTTGTATTTGTGCTGGTTGAGTGGAAGAGAAGGCCTTATGGCCTTAACTCTGCCAGAATAAATGAAGCATTATTATCTTCTTCTTCTTCCTTCCAAGTATTAGGCCAAGGCCTGTTACGATCCTATAGAAAATTTTCCTTCCAGCATTTCATAGGACGGCCCAGTGATCTTCGTCCTCTTGGTATATAATTATAAATAGCTTTGGGGATCCGATTTGAACTCATTCTTTCAAGATGGTGTTTCCAATTTAGTTGGTACTGTTTAATATACTCCAAAATTGGCGTAGTATTCAATTCTTTTAAGATATCGGTGTTCCTTTACCGATCCCATCTGGTGTAACCCGCTGTTCTGCGCATGAATCTCATTTCACAAGCCGTTATTCTGCTTTCATGTTGTTTTCTTAGTGTCCATGCTTCACTACCATAGGTCAACACTGGTCTAGCCAAAGTGTTATATAAACGTAATCTGGTGTTTTTTTGTACAAGGGATGGTTTCATAACTTGATTAATAATTCCTAAACTTTTATTATAACTAGTAACTTTTTCAGGGATATCCTTTTCATCCCAGATAGAGAGATAATATCCAAGATAAGCATTATTATTATTATTGTTATTATTATTATTATTATTATTATTATTATTATTATTATCATCACAATAGACGAATTTCAGAAAATGATCCAGCTAGGAAAATTTTATTATCAGATCTTCGAGGAAATCATCTTAGAGGTAGATCAGAACTACGGTAAGAGGTTGGGATTGAAGGGGATACAGCAAGAACAGAATTTAGAAACTGAAGACTTTTCTAAAATATGGCAGAAACTCTTGAAGGAGGCCAGCGGTCATCCTGGGCAGTATTAAAGAAGAAGAATTACATTTTATATATTGTGAACTTTTATCACCACAACTAATTTTCGGCTAGTTCTTAGTCCGAAATTCCATTTTCACGTTAATTGTTCCAAATTTTTTCTACAGCTTGAACTCTATTTACTCTATCTTATTACCACTATCGAACCCGGTTGTTCATTGCGGCAGGGAAATAAACTCTCCATACATCCCTATCCTGATAATGTTTTCCAATCGTCCCCTATATAATTTATCACCCTCAAATCATTGTTAATGTTATTCTCCAATCTCAGTTTTCGTCCATTACTAGGCGCTTTTCCTCTGGGTTTTCCAGAAGGAATTTTCACGTCCCTCTTTCCATTTCCAGTTCGTGCCACATGTCCTGCCAATCGAAGTCCACGATATTTCAACTGTTCTTGTTACATCTGTTTTCCCATAAATATATCGTAGCTTATTTTTACTATTTTCACTCTACCTTCATTTTCATATACGGTAGTAGACTATTATGAAGAATATATACAGAGTGTCTTAAAATTTCCCGTACAAACTTCCAGGACTTGTAGAGGGGCCTGAGTTGATAATATCTCGAATTGGAAACCATGTTCAGTGCTAGCCGTTTGAAATCAAGCATTGCCTGAACGTACGTCACATGTCTCAACAAGTAATAGCATCGCGATTCGTCTAAATTGAAAATTTTCCTATCGAGTATTCCAAGGCTAGGTGTGTGTTTTTAAAAATGTCAACATTTTTCGAAATTTTTAAAACTGGAAAAATTGATTGTAGAGGGTGTACCCGAGATATTAATGCAAGTCATGATTCAGTTTCCAATTTATTTCTTTGGTTATTAATGAGTTCTATTGTAAAACAAGTGATATACTGTGTCACGCCTCTAATAAATTACGCGTAAAAGTGGTCGCGTTAAAAACATGTTTTCAAACGGCTGTAGCACGGAAACGTAAAGTTTTCGGACATAGTTTCCAATTCTAAATATCATTGACTCAGTCCCCTCTACAAGCCCTAGAAGTTTGTAAGGGCAATTTTAGAGCACCCTGTATTTTTAAATTAAGTACATTGTTATAAAAGTAATAAATACAAAACAAAATAAATTGTTCGAAACATACAGTAATAAGTAAAATCATTAGAAACTCTAACATGACATTAACATTTATACTTAAAAGTATAATTTTCTTTTTTCTGCGTCACAAACGAACATTTCAGGATTATCCCTATAATATTCCATTAGTGTCTGCAGCTGTATGCTCTGTAACACTTTGCAGAACGTAGATAAGGAAATTAGGAATTTAAGCGAGTCTGAAATAAACTGAAATGGCTCTCATATCCATAACATTTCACGAAAACAAGGGTAATAGAAATACACGGATTGAGCAGCAGATTGGAAGACTCTGATTCTCTATAATAAATATGTAAATAATACCAAACTCTAGTTCACAGTTGCACTGCAGAAAGGAAATCTGCTCTTAATATGCTCACTATATCTAAATTACTCAATTAGCATTTCAATGAAAAATATATCCAAACTACCCTTACTTATTCAATAAATATAAGTATTACGATATTATATTTTTTTATTTTAAATCATAGCATTTAAGATGGCTTCAATACGTGTTCATAATAATAGTAATAGTAATAATAATAATAATAATAATAATAATAATAATAATAATAATAATAATAATAATAATAATAATAATAATAATAGCAACAATAATAATAATAATATTAATAGCAACAATAATAATAATAATAATAATAATAATAAGAATAGTTATTATTATTATTATCATTATTATTATCATTATCATTATCATTATTATCATTATCATTATCATTATCATTATTATCATTATCATTATCATTATTATTATTATTATTATTATTATTATTATTATTATTATTATTATTATTCGGTGGACTAGTGGTTATGCTCGTTGCCTCTGGTCCCGAGGGTCGCAGGTTCAAACCCGGCCGGAGTCGATGGATTTTTAGGACGGAAAAATCCAAGGAGCAATTCCTCCGGGAGGGACTTTAAGCCGTGGGCCCCGAGTCTGAAGATTTTCAGGCTCGTAAAAAATCCTTAAGCATGAATGAAAAGGCCTCTAAGCAAAATTTACCGAATTTTCCCGTCCTAGTACTACCTTGGTTTCCTAGATGTCAGTATGAGGCGGAACTCTGACCACGGACCACTCAAAATGACATCTATACGAAAACAAGTGTAACTAAATTAGTATGGTTCAAATTCTTCCCTGTAGGGGGAGAGCGCCTAAATCTCTGTAAAGGGAAAACATGGGCTTACAATACAATAAAATACAATACAATTATTATTATTATCATTATTATTAATTATCATATTATTATTATTTTGCAAGATGAAGTTAAGATCGTGATATCTTCCTATCCATTTCACCAGAGTTAATAATATTAATAATATGAATTATAGTTAAATTAACAACACATAGTACACAATCCATCTACGCATAGTAATTCTGCCCGAGGGTAGGTCTTTCACTGCAATCATAGCAATGCCATGCTATGCTTGCAGCTTTACTAGGAAATTGTAGGTGTGGTAGCTTCCCGTTGCTTTCCACACCTTATAGAGGTATAAAGTATAAAATAGATAAAAATAAACTTAGAACTTAATTGTACACATATTGGTTTAATAATGAATGTACCAAGTGTAAAAAAAACAGTAAAAATATAACTATAACTTGATCGTATGTTTAAGTTATGGTGGGGAGATATGAATGAGGATAGTTTAAAGAGAATGTAATGTTGAAGCGGACGAAATGCTGTTTAAGAAGCATGAGTACTGCGTCTTTCACCTTCTAATCATAACTATGACAGTATGCTAAAGTAATGCGTTCTGATTTACGAAGATTGAATGCGTACTAAATAGAGCGCGTAGTGAAAGAAAGAGTTCCTTCAAAATGCATCGATGTGAAATTTATAATACTGGAAACTGGGTAACCAAAAATAAATTTTGTCATTGGAGGAGGATGTGAATATGACGCTAGGTTCTTGATGGTAGGAGAGTAGAATTAAAAATTACCATGAAAATTGGTTTATTGTTATTCATTGCAGAGTACAGAATAGCTGTTTTAATTTTATATACAAAAAGTATTTATACGACCAAAACGTCGTTGGAAACACGACCTGCACCTGCACATATAGTGCACCGGGGAGCGGAACGTGCCAACAGGCCCATACCTTGAAGATGATGATAATGAAGAAAAATATTTATGCAGCCGTAAATAATATATATTTTTTTAAAAATATACTTTATTTATTTTTTTATACCAGAGCCCAATAGCATAATTTCCACTTTTTTATGGACGACAATATATTTGAAATTAATACGGTCTTTACAATGTTGTACTAGTTCAACCTTAAATAATTGTACTCTCACTATTTATCTTATAATTTCTTTTCTCTTTTTTTCAGTGCAGAATTTTCTTAAATTAATTTCCTTTCATTTTGTGGCTCCATTTATTATGGCCACCAACGAATTATTTTTACTGCTTCTCAGAGTAAAAAGAAATACATGGTATAGCTTTTATGTAATTTTACTCATGGACGGTATGTTAATTTCGTGAGAATTGTTACCAAGAAAACGAGAGGAAGATCATTGTGAAATTTATTTAACAATAATCTCTTTACAAATTCTAACTCAAAAGTGAAATATTAAAATTTGTTTACTTTTTCTTGCATGGTTCCATGAGCGATAAGATATACACTTTGGGTGATTTCTTGGCTGGTCTGAAGATGATGTGATTTCCCTCTAGATAATATGCCGTCTCCATGACTATAGTGCATGATCCAACTCTCTTGATTTACCCCGGATATATCCCAAGGGTTGATCAGTCCACGCAAGCATCTCCATTAACTACAAGATCATGCAACTCCATTTGGTGTCAAACTAACAACAAATATTATAAATAATTCCAATACTATTTGTAAATAATTTACATAACCAGATTCTAACTCTGGGGCACTTATCTGCCAAAATAGTTAATAATATTCAATAATTAAAAATTATTTTTCATCCTTGAATATAGAACTTTAGTAGAAGAGTTTACCTCCTTAAAAGATTTACAATCTGAAACTTGGGAAGAGAGAAAAAAGGCGCAATATTTTACTCATAAATCAGAAATGAATACACTATGAGCCATAGTAGGTAAAACCAGATTAGTCGGAATGAAAAACGAAGATGTGAGACAACAATATAATACAATGACCATCGAAAAATTACAAAAACTAGAAAAAAGATAGTGGAGCGCTAATATAGATAGAGTCATTAATAATAGGATAATTAGAACACTTCAAGATACTTACAACTTCAAAAGGCAAAGGAGACGTCGACAGACCGAAAAAGCGATGGAGAGAAGGCCTGACATCATCATCTAATGAATCGTCTCCTGTAAGAGAATAAAGAGTCCGCGAGCCTAGTAAGAAGATTACGTTTTCAAATTTGAGTTAATTAGAAATATTATATCCTCCATGGTATCTTTACCTTGTCGTGGTGGAGCGGCTTGCATGCTTAAATGACCCCGAGAGCTATGCCGGTAGCATTGCTATCGAAAGGATTGCCCATGCCGGATAGGTCAATGTAATAAGCCAGACTAAGAAAGTATCTTGGTCGAAAGAGTGGCATTACTTCATTGTAAAATACAACCGCCAAGAAACGCGGACATGGTTCCACTATGGAGAGCTTATGTCCGCGCGGTTCCAGTGAGTTAGTTTGGAATATGGTACATTTGGATAACTGTTATAATTCTTTACAATATGTGCTTCTTATGAAATCAAGTCTCCTTTAAATCCAAATAGAGCAATGGATTTTTCTCAGGGCATAAAAAATCTTTAAATTGATTGCTTTGGAAACATAATGGTCATAGGTCCCGCTCAAGAGTGAAACGAAGTGTAGTTAAAATATAATATTACAAAATACCTTAGGAAGAACTATGATTTATTTGTTGTATACTATATTTATAATTTTAATCACTAAATATAAGCGGAATAAAAAGCAAATTGGCTCAAAGGGATTGCGACTCATTTTCGCAGGTCCCACGTTCTGATCTTGAGGCCAGCTCGACCTGATTATGATTCGAGATTTTTTTAGTGGAGCTCAGAAACTTGATTCTATTTTTATTTCAAAAAATTATAATTTCATATCTTTGAAAGTTAATAACATACAATGACATACAAACGCATTAATACATACTATAAGAAATAGGTCTAAACAGTGTGCTCTCTAATAAATAATCCAAACTTTATATAGTTAAAGTATCTCAGTATAGACAGACTACAATTTTTATATAACTCGCTGAACTAACAAACCAGGAGGATCGTAATTGCGCGGACATAAGCTTTCCTTATATCTATATCTTAAGCTACCGTTTTCCAATCATTCTCTGTAAAATTCAACTCCCTTAAAACGTGGTTAATGTTATTCTCCCACCTCATTCTGTGCCTACCTTTCTCGCACTTTCCCTTCTGGTTTTCTACAATAAGTATGATACCCATTCTTCACTTTCATGCCCCATAAGTGCGCACATGTCTTACCCATCGCAGTCTACAAGACTAAACTGTTATCACATCTGGTTTCCCATGAATATATTGTAGCTCGTTGTTGAGAAGTTTTCTCCATTCACCTGTCTGTTCGTCTTACTTTGGTAGAAAATGTTGCGTAGTTATTTATTCTGAAATACTCCTAATTTCATATGAATAGATAAACAATGAAGTACAACTGTGTTATTTATGTGGGTTGTTTTTAAACGTGTTGTTCGATGTTATTTGGCTTAGGTCAGGTTTAAGCGAGTGAAATAGACGTTCATGATATAAAAAGTTGCTTGTTTGTAATGAGTTTTTTATGTTTATGAGTGTAAAACAAAGATACTTACAACTCAATGATTCTGTTTAATAGAAACCAAATTATACAATAGAGCCGTGTATCTTTATAATCACTAAAGGAACAAAAGAACTCTTACATGCCATATCTTAAATTCTCTTCTTCTATTTTCTTTTACAAACAGTTTGTAGTTGGTATTGTGTTACGTCCTTATAAGCTTATTGCAGATTTACGAACCGTCGTGCAATAAAAATGTTTCTCCGAGGACTAATTCCGGTACAAATGTTAGCATTTCCGCTTACTTTCAGTATTTATTGAGGTTTTCTTATTAGTTTTCCAAACTAGAGTATTTTATGCTGCATTGCTACGTGTGTAAACTTGGGTAATGCAGGAAATGCAATTTAAAACGTGGAGTATTTATTGATGTACCGCAGAATGTTTTTACTATTCAAGGTATAGAGGGTGATGTGTGTGGAGGCAATCAATGAAAAAACTATTAGAAAAGAATAATATAATAAATATGAACACTATCATCAGCTCCTTATTTAGATATCAACTTGAAATAACTTTCTTTATAGATGTAAAAAGTTAATAACAGAAGTAAATGTTTGTTAATTTATCGATCGCTCAACTAAATATCAGTTATCATCTCACTATGATGGTTGTCCAGCGGCTCGCTTTGTTTTCCTGCGGCCGTTATATATAATTAAATACAAAGATGACTACCACCACTATAATAATTCCACATGTTAATCATTGTCGCGCGGCACCCGCTTTTATATAGAGACAACCATCATAGTGAGGCTATATATATATATATATATATATATATATGATATGAAAAGAAAAATGAATGCTTGAGTCGGGATTCGAACTCGAGTCTCTAAAGTCTGTACCTTTAGCGCTCTAACCAACTGAGCTACTCAAGAATTCCAATACAAGCATACAATTTTCTTATACATGTAGTATTCTCAATTCACACAAGAGGTAGCTGAAATTGTTCCAACTGCCATCTCGCGGCTAACGTAACAGTTAAGCAAATATATATATATATATATATATATATATATATATATATATATATATATATAAGATTACTGTTAAAAGAAAAAAAATAATAATTAAAGAAACTTAAGATAAAGAGTTCATTGTTTTATGCAAACCCTCACTTACTGTATTATAATTTAAAATGATGCAACAATTACATGAGTTGATTTTAGTTGTTTCTTATTAAAAATTAATAATAATTTTGATATTTATATATAACTCTTCAATGTTCACACATCTTTCTGTGACTAAAGTTTTATTTCCCTTCTCTACTCGTCCCTATCCATCCACTCCATTTCCTCTAGTCCGCTTATTCTCATTCCAGTTCTTATTTCTTGCAACCATGAGTTTCGAGGTCTTCCTTTCTTTCTTTTTCCAGGTGAACACCATTCCAATGTTTTCTCGGTAACATTTCTTTTTGTATTCGTCAATACTAATTATTGCATTTGTTTATATCTGTTTTTAGTTGCAATCTTGATTGTAATAACATTTATAATAATGAATAAAAAACAATAACCGATAGAGTACCTTAGGCATTAATGTTTGACAATCGTATTCGCGAGACCCCAGTATAAATCCTGGTGCCGACCAACGTGACTGAGGTTCTTTTTTTCTGACTTTCTTATGTCGAGATGAATTGTGGGTTGGGATTTCATTATCTGGACTTACTTATTGTAATCATCTCATAATGATATTTTAAAAAAATATTCTGTGAACTTTTAAAACACGAAAACGTTACTACTTATAATGGTCATATATATCGCCTATTGGATGAAACCAAATTCCTAGAAATGTTATGACATTAGATATTAAAATATTGATAAATAAGGCTAGATGCTTTGTAACAGAGCTACGAAACTTGCGCTGGTTCGTGTCTCCATTGGAGATATTTTATCATGGAATTTCGGGAAATATGGGACCGGTGTACACCCAGCATCGTGAGGAATCTGAGTAGCTGTACAAGTAGCAGTTTCTACATGTCATTTCTTTACTGGTTGGATGGTCATTCACCTTTATGTGTGGATGCGAGGCCAGCAGCCCCCTAGTAGGCTAATGCTCGTCTGAAGCGTCATGGACTTTATTTACAATTGTCATTAGTAATGTTTTGTATAACCTGTTTGCTAATTTATTTTTGTGTGATTGTTCCATATAAAGATATGTTTTGTTAACATGTCCTGTGCAATTAACGACTAAAGAAGAATTTAAACTACAGAATATACAAAATAATGACCAATAACAAATTAATAGAAGAAGTAAACAGTTATGGTTTAACATATCTTACTGCCAAAATAATGATATAAACTTAGAATCAAACAAATGTTATAATATGTGCGGGAAAATAAGAAAAACTCAAAAAAATAAAACATTAAAAATGACACAATTAAAATTCTATAAAACTATGGCAGACCTATGTTAAACATATGCTTGTGAAAATTGGACACACAGTAAATTAGATAAAAGGGAAATAGAAGTAGCTGAAATGAAATTCTTACGTTCAGCAGTTGGTTATACATTGTTAAATAAGAAATATAATGAAGAAATTAGAACCAAATTAAACATCTACAGTGTTATAGATAAAATTCAAAATTCAAGATCTATCTGGCTCCAGAATATAGTAAGAATGACACCCAATAGACTCCCAGAAATTTTGCTTCACTGCCTATACAAAGGAAGAAGAAATATTGGGCCACCCATAACTCGATGGAGGGATACGGTCTCTTGATAAAGAAACAGGTCTAAGGCCTAATTCCATGACGTAGAAGATGAAGACAATTAATTTAAGGACGTATCTGAGAGTTTAGGGAATTGAAGTATAAAGAGGAATACCAAAAATGCAATAAGAGTTCCCATTTGGTATGCTGTGATTTGTATATAATTTTAAAATTTTCCAGGCTTTACACAACCAGCTATTGTTCTCTTGATTCTGGTATAATATATTTGTAGAAGAATTTAAAGCAGGAGATAAAAATATTTTACTTACATGTCGAATAAATTTTAAATATGTGATCTTTGAAAGAAAATGAAGTAGAAAAGATTAGGGATTTTATAAAGAGTAAAATGTATGATAAGATTGGTGGAAAGATATTACTTTTGTTTGCTACTTGTTAAAGACGCAATGCCTAAAAGCAAAGTAGTTTTCAAACCTTTCCCATCGGAGCTGTTACTTGCTTCCAATTTACCCTCCATTTCCTCTCTTACAAGTTCTATACCATTCTTCATTCCAATATTCCACCATGACCTACTTACAGGCAAATCGGTGTATTACTTCACGAAAAGTAGGAAATGCGATTCCGTTAAGATATCTGGGATTATGTATACTTTTCTCAAGTGTTGATGAAGCTCATTTTCAACACATAAAATACAAAAAAAGAAGAATGGAAAAATCCTCTTTGTATGTTTTAATAATCTTGGAGAACTCGTTAGTTATTTTAAAAGAAGCTACCATTATTAATGAAACTTGCTTGGAATTTGGGTCAAAACCATTAATACTTCATTAAGTTTTTAAAATAAACTGTTCAGATTTTATAAATTTTAACCACCTTGAAAGAATAATACGCAAGTTAAACCTGTTTAATGATTTGCCTTTAATGCAAATAATAAATATTCTCAACAAGGACAGTGCATCGAAGATTAATTTTTCCATAAATATACTTAAATAATTATATATGTACTGTATAAACTCGCATGTAAACATAATACTCGAAATACATACGTAAATATATACGTTACTAATTTATATTCCTTTTTTAGTTTGTACTCTCAGTTATATAACATTGGCATATTCATTCGGATTTAAAGATTCAAGGACGAAAAGAAGCAAGTTGCCATTTCACTATTTTCAAGACAATTACACAATTATTGAAACCGATAAAATGTGCCTGAAAAACAGTTTTAGTGTACAATTTTTGTGACTTACTTCCTTAAAAATTTGGGGTTAATATTTGAAAATCTATTTTATTATTATTTACTGTTACAATACTGCTGGAACTACCTGTACATGGTTACTTTTTTTAATAACAAAAGATGCAGTTATATATATATATATATACACACCATAATATGTAGCTTCCTAAGGAAGCTCCTATAAAGGTGGCATTTTTTTTTCATCTAAAAAGCTGCCCAAATCCTGTCTTATTTCACTTTCCCTTGGAGTAATTTGTTAGAATGGCGTTGTGCAGATTTTTATTATTGTGGAGTTTTCATTGTACATTTTTTTCTAAATATAATTTGGAAATGTTAACTTCTTCAGGGACATTTTTTTATTTCTTTAAGAAAACTCTTCACTTTACATATAAAATTGATCATTCAAAACACATTTGACGCCTTTAAGATTTAAAAAGAAAAGTTGGAGCTATTTGGACACACGAAAATATTACATTGACTATTTAACTCATGCCCCAAATGGGAGTCAATGACCAATCACGTTTCAATGATTTCTGTTTTACAACCAATCAGAGTCGTGTTTCACGAAATATTTATCAGTGTTATAATTACCATATATTAAACAAAGCTCCTCCTTTTTAATATTCTGAACAGGTCTGACCGTTATTTTGCAGTGACTGAGCCTATAAGAAATACGGCTACCAGATTGTATATATAGTGCATACATGTCAACATTTGTAGCAATTGATTATACCACCAAAAAAAGAAATCACTGTTTGCACTTTCTTAAATGTATTTTTTTCCCAGGTAATAATCCAGAAAAATATAATTGTCATATTTACATCATACGACATCAGAAATGAATTAATATACAGATTGATGTTTCATTTTTTCTCCACTAGAGAGCATTCTTACAATATTGCGTTCCTTTGGCAATAAATAGTATGATCTGGTTGCAGTGATAAACAAAAGAAGCAGTAGAAGCGTACCTATCGTTTCTCATTTGTTTTCAAACATCGCCGTTTGCATTAAATATATAAATATTTTGAAATAACTACAGTTAAATAATGATTTGTGAGTAAACAGCTTAATTTTATTCGTTAAATAGTCCTAACAAATGCCACTCTTGATTTCCAAATTCTCTAGATAAATTCACTCCTCACTTCGTGAGTCGTGAATTTATCGATAATTTGGAAATCACTCGTGGCATTACTTATGATAAGAAAGGAAACAAAATTGATTTTAAAAAAATTAACACAAATTTCATGAACATTAATTGAATTATAAGGTAAAACTGAATTTTAATTCATTTTCACTCTTATACAGGTATGAAATGAATAAAGGGTTAAAAAATTATGAATTTTCTCTCTCTCCCTCTCTCCCTCTCTCCTCTCTCTCTCTCTCTCTCTCTCTCTCTCTCTCTCTCTCTCTCTCTCTCTCTAATAAATTACATGGAAAATATTACAAAAACTCCTATATTACAGATGATTGTAAATAATAATTTAAAGTAAAATTAATATTGATTGTAATAATCATAATAATAAACACATATTCCTTTATTCCAAAAAAAATGTTACAATATATGTCAACATCAAATAGTATAATAATATTATAATGGTGTCACAACCAGTAATATTGATAATGATGAAAATAATAATTATAATAATAATAATAATAATAATAATAATAATAATGATAATAATAATAATCATAATAATAATAATACATAGCTAGGCATATTCCTTTATTGCCAGAAAGATTTAAATGTATGGCAACATTAAATAGTAGTAGTAGGACTTTATTAGACTAAAAGTAAGATATTTACAATATTATTTACAAATATGGGTCGTAAGGGCAGTAAGTCGTACGTGCTGTTGAGAGTCCGTTACAATAAAGTAATAATTGGTAATAGTATAAAGAAAAAACAAAAGAAAACAATAATATTACAATTTCATAATAATACATTAACATTATACATTAATTAAGTTATGTATATTTATTAAGGTCGGCAGCGGTGGACTAGTGGTTATGCTCCTTGCCTCTGGTTCCGAGGGTCGCGGGTTCAAACCCCGCCGGGGTTGATGGATTTCTTTTTAGGATAGAAAAATCCAAGAAGCAAGTCCTCCGGGAGGGACTTTAAGCCGTGGGTCCCGAGTCTGAAGATTTTCAGGCTCGTAAAAGATCCTTAAGCCTGAATGAAAAGGCCTGTAAGCAAAATTTACCAAATTTTCCCGTCCTAGTACTACCTTGGTTTCCTAGATGTCAGTATGAGGCGGAACGCTGACCACGGACCACTCAAATGACATCTGTAACTAAATTAGTATGGTTCAAATTCTTCCCTGTAGGGGGAGAGCGCCAAATCTCTGTTAAGGGAAACATGGGCTTACAAGAAGAGAAGATAATTATTAAGAATTAATGGTATTGCATTTTGATAACATGTATTTATTCATGAATGAGTGATATATTCCGTTATACAATTTATACACCAACATCAGTATCAAGTGACATGCCGAAGATGGAACATGTTCTGAAAGGCCTACATGGTTTTAACTAATTGACGAAGTTATTTTAACCCATTCGCCTCAAAAGACGAGGTAGACTCGCCGGCTGTCAAATGACCTTCAACTCAGAAGACGAGGTACAATCGCTTAAATCTGCTGTTATATATTTTGCAATATTTTATACATCCCTTGGCAGGGTAATATTTTGTAAACATTTGTGAATAGTATAGAAGTGTGTTTTTGCCTTCACCCTTATTGTGATTTCAAGTACCGTTATCTTTTGTTTGTTTTGAATGTCTGAAAGTAGACAATATAATTTACGGCAACTTAAATCCGGTTTCTGGGAAAAGGCATTGAGCAATTAAATCTGAAGCGAATGGGTTAAAGATAAATCCATTTTAATCTTTAAATTGGCGAAACAATAATTTCTCATTCAAATGTTTCGAACCGCAAAGGAAACAAAATCACGTAAAACTCTAGGTTATTATTGTATATTATTACGTAATTTGACACAAATTTAAGTAATTTATAATCACTTGCTTTTTATTGTTTTATAAACGATGATAAATAAACGAAATCAATGTATCTTATTACTTATAAGTAGGGCTATGATTTCTATGTAATAAAAGATAAGATTGCAATACAGATAATATATATTATTCAACTGTTTGTGTGTGAAAACCAAACAAAAGACAGTCAGAAGTCTAACTTCTCATTATACTATTCAACTGTTTGTGTGTGAAACAAAAACAAAAGACAGTCATAAGTCTTAACTTCTCATTATACTATGTTGCAATCTTAACTTTTAGTACATAAAAATCCTAGCCCTGACTGGCGTAGTCGGTAGAGTCCCTACCTTCCACTCCGAAGACCCGGGTTCGATTCCCGGCGGGGTAAGGGATTTTTAAAATCTCAACCTTGGGACAGGGTGCGTGTAGTGTCAAAGTTGTACCCATTGGGTTTAATTCCTCTGGAAAAAAATCCTAGTCCTGCTAATAAGATACATTCTGAAGTTATGGCTTAATCGAGGACGACTGATATATTAGGTTCTTATTTTAATATTTTAAAATAATTAAATCCTGGTTTAAAAATTAATTAAATAACATCTCTCGTTGCGATAATAGTATTGATGCTATGAATTTGTAAAACACAAATAAGGTTGTAAAGAATAAATTGTGAATTGGCAGAGCAGAACATTTCCAATATAATCTAAGACTCCCTATAAAGAGATAAGATCACAGAAAAACTGCAATGGATGTCCGGAAGTGGAAATTTTAAGCTTCAATGCTACCATTGTACTTCTGTTGATCCTGTTCAGAGATTTAAGAAAACCAATACTGAAATTGACTCTGTGATCTTCAAGCTCAATGGTACAAACCCGGAAATGAGATTCCATTGGGTCAAATAAGAAATAAGGTCCTTACCGTATCCTGTTTCATTGGAATAGTAAAGCAAACTGTTATGTTCAATATAAAATCTGAACTCGTTCAATTAACATAACGTTAAATTAACGTGTTATTCACAAACAAAAATAATAATTTTCAAATATCCGAAAAAAATATTTTAATTTTCTCTTAACTCCAGTTCTTGCAGAACTGCACCACTACACCTTTCGACCTGTACATTGCTATGTGGAGCAAGATTATCCCGTGTGGGATTTAGGTAAGCTAATTAAGTTAAGCTCATTAAGAAATTGGGATTGGAAGTAAACATCAATAGAATTAAATATATGTTCACGTATAGAAATGCATTATATAATGGAAATGGACAACTAATGACAAATGAAGGAAATTTTGAAGAAATGGCTGATTTCAAGTATCTGGGAACAATAATTACAAATAGGAATGAGATGAACAAAGGAACTAAACATAGGTTCAATTCTGCAAATGCGTGCTATTATGCATTACGGGGACTCTTGTTTTCCCAACTCCTTCCAAAAAACGTTAAACTGAAAATATATAAAACTGTTATTGTACCAGTTATATTATATGGATGCGAAACATGGACTCTTACTTTAAGGGAGGAAAAAAGATTACGAGTATTTGAGAATAAAGTTCTTAGGAACAATTTTGTACTAAAAAGAGATGAACAGGCAGGTTAATGGAGCAAACTACACAATAGTGAACTACATGGTCTTTATAGGAAGCCAAATATAATAAGAACAGTTAAGTCTCGTAGGCTGCGATGGGCAGGACATGTGGCACGTATTGGGGATAAAAGACGTGCATGGAAGCTTCTTGTAGGAAAACCAGAGGGAAAACGCCCAGTTGGTAGGCAAAAAATGATGTGGAAAAATAACATTATTCATGATTTGAGGGAAGTAGATTATACAGGGGATGATTGAAAAACATTAGCACAGGAAGAAATGTATGGAGAGCTTATGTCCGCGTGGCCATGAACCTACATGTTCGATAGAGCCAGTTAGTTAGTTAATTTATTTGAACTTATTGCCTTACGGATGCCAGTGAATGACAGAAAGTTGGTTCATCGCCTCAAAGAATCACCTTTTAGGCAACTAGATCTCACTTGGATAGGAAAGTCCGATTAAGTTTTGCTCAGAGGCCCTAATTTAGGCCGGGGCTATTCTATGCCACTGTACTACCTGTGAATATTCGATTGGAGAAAAATCGACTCCTGGCGTCATGTTGACCAATGTGATAATACACATTCCCGCTAGAGTCTATTCCCAACATGTTTACTAACATACGAGGTGATTCTATCCCAGGAGTTCGCCTATATTGATGGGCAAGATAGGATGAGAAAATATGCAAGTTAGTGTTAGATGGGCAAGTTAGGGTGAGAAAATGGGCAAGTTACTACACCATATTAATTTAGCGTTCACTTGTCCTTTAGCGGGTTTTTGTTATAAGTTGGTTGCACTGTCTGAGCTATGACTAATACATATTTTATACAGCAAATGTCGTGATTTTAGGTTACTTTGAGATCAACTTCTCACTTAATTTTAAGACAATTCTCACATTTCTTTTGAAAAAAATTCACACACACACACACACACACACACACACACACATATATATATATATATATATATATATATATATATAAAATATGTCATAATTATTCACATACTGTAAAAAATAATTGTTTGACTTAGGCTCTCATGATCGGAGTTTGTATTATGATCTTGTAGAAGATTTTCGGTCTTTTGTCGTGGTCTTGAGGCTTGAAGTGCTCCAACGTTCCGCCGCGCACAGTGGGCTGTAATTGCTGGATTCTGGCTTCGATTTCTGTGCTTTGCGTTAAGAGCGACAGATTTTTTTTTTGTTGGACACGGCCTTAGTACATCACAACGGTTATCTGGGATACAGTTTTCTTGTCAGTTAAATGAATGTCCATATTTTAAAATCTGAAATTTCTTTAAGCTCTGCTGTATATTATGAAAATTGATTTAATTCCTTAACGAATGTCATTTTATGTAAGATTGGAGATCAGTCTTTAGATTATATGATATGGATTGCCATTTAATGTAGGAAATATAAAGAATGCTCAAATTTTTAATTGTTTAATATAATTTATAAAGGATTAGCTGAAAAAGGATTGATACGATATGACGTTCGTTGCAGTAACCCACATTAAAAATTATTACTTTAAATGACACGGTTTAATAAAATGATTTAAACTTTTTAACTAAAAGAAATAAATTTTCAGATATAAATTTAATAGAAGATTCTGCCTCTCTCTCTTTCTCTTTCTTTCTTTCTTTCTTTCTTTCTCATTCTCTCCCTCCCACCCTTTTCCTTCCCTCCCTTTCCCCCTATTTAACCTCCCTATTTTCACGTACTTGTACCTTCCTCAAGTCTCCCAGGCATTAATTGTAAGGACCTATTGGTAAAGAATTTTAAACTCCGATTTAGATTTTTTTTGACCACACAAATATGGGCCTCCTCGGTTTAAAATCAGCTCAAAGGTAGTAATAACCTTTGATACAAGTGAGTAATGTCTTATATATCCATCCACAGTAATTCTGCCCGAAGGCAGGTCCTTCACTACAATCATAGCATTTTTATGCTATGCTTGCAGCTTTACTAGGGAATTATAGGTGTGGTAGTTTCCCATTGATTTCCACACCGGTGAAGGATGATGATGATGATGATGATGATAATGATAAGGATGATGACGATGGCCATATGATTTCGGGGACCGTTTGGGCCTTAACGTTTTCATGACATTTGTCTTACAGGTGAGGAAAAACCTCACCCATGAAAACTGCCCCGACCGGGATCGAACCCGGGCCCGCTGTGTGACAAGGCAGCACGATGCCTCGAGACCACAGCGGTGGACTTGTCTTATATATAGGGCACTGTATATGCGACGGATTAATTCATGGCAGTTTATTACCTTATTTGTATTTATTTTTATATGTACAGTAGATTCGAGCTGTTTTTCCGAGGTGTATAAATATGGATTTTCATCAAGTAAACACCAACTCAATTGATTATAAATTATTTTATTAGTTTTAATTTTAATTATCTTTTACCTGATTGTATTATTAGATCTTACTTTTATTGTTGTTCAGTTTAGCCAATAATCATTTAGTATTTAATATTATTGTGATTTTTGTATTTGAACGTAAGATATGTATGTCCTGTTGAGTGGAAAACAAGGACACATGGCCTTAACCTCACCAGGCTTAATAAATGAATACAAAAAATAAACTTCAAAGAAATTTCTCAACTAAGAATATTGTTCCGACCGGGAAACGAATGCGGGCCCGTTGCATACACAATGACGTTATTCCTAAACCACAGCAAGTAGTTTTGCAAAGGAAAATGTAACAAATCCAATTCTTAAAAGAGCTTTTATATTTCTCTCTCAGTTTATATACACAACACACTGTGATCTGATCGTTATGACCCATGGACCGTGTCCACACATTCCAGTAGGAGATGTGTGTGTGTATCTGATATACTGTATGATTTCGAGAGACTTTGTTCGCTTTTAAATGGATATGGGTCCACAATGATGGTTGGCTGCCAGACAATAGCCACTCTATGTGGAGCCAAGCGCCTGATTTGCCACAAGTCAAATAAATTCTCTCGCAGATTTAACTTCATCTATCTTTGTCTCATATCCGATTTGTCAGCCTCTCTTGCACAGTAAGCAGAATCCGGCTGAATGGCACTTCTCAACTTCTCATGTCGTCAGATTTTGATGCATACACTCTTTCTGTACACTTTCATTTTACCATTAATATTAAAGAAAAAGTTGCTTTTTTATGGTAGCACGGTTAGCTAATCTAGCAATCTGGGGTCACTGGTTCAATTCCTTGCAGAATTTATTTTTATATAGGGACTGGAATGGAGTTCACTAACTCTTGTGAGGACAACTGACAAGGGAAACGTCATTGAAATTTCTCCCAGAGAAGCGATGCGATGTATCAAGGCCGTGTCAAAATATCTGCCGTTTTTAACTGCGAGGCTCAGAAATCGAAGCCAGAATCCAGCAATGGCAATCCACTGAACGGAGCAGATAGACTCCCTGGTTGAGTAAAATAGGAGTGGAATGAAGCGAGACGCGGCGCGGGGGGTAGATATTGAGAATTATCCAATATAACAATGCAGGAGTTGTATTTATTCCCTATACTGTAAATGAGAAGTTTGTCACTGAATTTTGGTGTCTTACAGTCAAAAAGACAGTTTTTTTTACACTGCCTTTGTACATCACAACGCTTCTCTGGAAGAAATTTCAAGCTAGCTTTTGGCATGCAATGATTGACAGTTCCTTGTGAATAGTTATTTGACTTGGAAATAGCAAATAACTATGGCTATTTAACTCATGTCTCAAGTGGGAGTCAATGACCAATCACGTTTCAATGTTATTATTATTGATTTCGTACATCTCAATGATGGATAAATCATATTTGAAGAGAAAAATTATACGCTCAGACCGGGACTTGAACCCGGGACCCTTGGTTCTCTAGACCAAGTGCTCTACCAACTGAGCTACCTGAGCAAGTACCGATCTAAACGCAAATCTTTCTCTATATACATTGTAATTCCCATCCACCAAATGCTATGAAGCCATGCTTCTATCTTGCAAATGGCGGCTCCTTTATTAAGAAGACATATTTGGGAATTATACATTACAGCCAGTACGGCTTTTTCCAAGTTATTATTATTGATTTCGTACATCTCAATGATGGATAAATCATATTTGAAGAGAAAAATTATACGCTCAGACCGGGACTTGAACCCGGGACCCTTGGTTCTCTAGACCAAGTGCTCTACCAACTGAGCTACCTGAGCAAGTACCGATCTAAACGCAAATCTTTCTCTATATACATTGTAATTCCCGTCCACCAAATGCTATGAAGCCATGCTTCTATCTTGCAAATAGAGGCTCCTTTATTAAGAAGACATATTTGGGAATTATACATTACAGCCAGTACGGCTTTTTCCAAGTTATTATTATTGATTTCGTACATCTCAATGATGGATAAATCATATTTGAAGAGAAAAATTATACGCTCAGACCGGGACTTGAACCCGGGACCCTTGGTTCTCTAGACCAAGTGCTCTACCAACTGAGCTACCTGAGCAAGTACCGATCTAAACGCAAATCTTTCTCTATATACAATGTATCTTGTTTTACAACCAATCACAGTCGTGTTTCACCCGATATTTATCAATTAAGTCTATCATATTAAAGGAAGCTCTTCTTTTTTAATATTCTGAACAGGTCATAGCATTATTTTGCAGTAACTGACTCTCTAAGAAATACGTTGGATATCGCAATTCGTATATTAAGGTGTAAGAATCCCAGAACCCATGTGGATACCAGATTGTATATATAGTGCATGAATGTAACCAGAAACTGCTTGCGAGATATAATAGAAAAAACTATTGTAGCAATTGATTATACGACAATAAAAATGAACCACTGTTTGCACTTTCTTAAACGTATTATTCCCCAGGTATTAAAGTTCCAGAAGAATATAATTGACATTAACTTCATAGGACATCAGAAATGAATTAATAACCTATAATGTTGGTTATAATTAGTTCGATGTGTTTCATTTTTTCTCCACTAGGGTGCACTCTTACAATATTGCGATCTTATTTGGCAATAAATAATATGATCAAGCAGCAGTGAATGAACATATGTTACCTCACAAACGTTTCTGATTTGTTTTCAAACATCGCCGTTTACATTAAATATATACACATTTTAAAATAACTATATTTAAATAATGATTTGTGAGTGAACAGCTTAATTTTATTCGTTAAATAGTCCTAATAAATGCCACGCTTGATTTCCAAATTCTCTAGATAAATTCACTCATCACTTCGTGACATTGTGAATTTATCGATAATTTGGAAATCACTCATGGCATTACTTATGACTATTTAACTCATGCCCCAAATGGGAGTCAATAACCAATAACGTTTCAATGATTTCTGTTTTACAACCAATCAGAGTCGTGTTTCACGAAATATTTATCAGTGTTATAATTACCATATTAAAGAAAGCTCCTCCTTTTTAATATTCTGAACAGGTCTGACCATTATTTTGCAGTGACTGAGCGTGTGAGAAATACGGCTACCAGATTGTAGTGCATGAATGTCAACACATGCCGCATGCGGGAGTTAATATAAAAACATTTGTAGCAATTGATTATACCACCAAAAAAAGAAACCACTGTTTGCACTTTCTTAAATGTATTTTTTCCCAGGTAACAATCCAGAAAAATATAATTGTCATATTTACATCATACGACATCAGAAATGAATTAATATACAGTTTGATGTGTTTCATTTTTTCTCCACTAGACAGCATTCTTACAATATTGCGTTCCTTTGGCAATAAATAGTATGATCTGGTTGCAGTGATAAACAAAAGAAGAAGATGAAGCGTACATATCGCTTCTCATTTGTTTTCAAACATCGCCGTTTACATTAAATATATAAATATTTTGAAATAACTACAGTTAAATAATGATTTGTGAGTAAACAGCTTAATTTTATTCGTTAAATAGTCCTAACAAATGCCACTCTTGATTTCCAAATTCTCTAGATAAATTCACTCCTCACTTCGTGAGTCGTGAATTTATCGATAATTTGGAAATCACTCGTGGCAGTACTTATGGCAAATATTAATGTTGTCTCAAAATATAGTTCTTGTCTACAATTTGCTGGCATTATTAAACGGCGTTCTTTAACAACTTAAGTCAATAATATCGAAATTAAAATGTCGTGGTGAAATAGTTGACAAATTTTCTTCACGGGTATCGTATATCAGGTATAGAAATGCTATTCCCAGTTTTAATTTATTTCTTAAGGGAACCAAGCTCAGGATTTTTAATCCCTTATAAATACATAGTTTAATCACTCGTGGCATTTGTTAGGACTATTTAACGAATAAAATTAAGCTGTATGCTCACAAATCATTATTTAACTATAGTTATTTTAAAATATTTATATATTTAATGTAAACGGCGATGTTTGAAAACAAATGAGAAACGATTGGTACGCTTCATTTGCTTCCTTTGTTCGATCACTGCTACCGGATCACAATATTATTTATTGCCAAAAGATCGCAATTTTGTAAGAATGCACCCTACTGGAGAAATTTATAACCAACGTTATAGGTATTAATTAATTTCTGGTGTCCTATGATGTAAATATGTCAATTATATTTTTCTGCATCATTTCCTGGAAAATAATTCGTTTAAGAAAGTGCAAACAGTGGTTTCTTTTTTTTTGTGGTGTAATCAATTGTTACAAATATTTTTATATTATCTCTCGTATGCGCTACGTGTTGACAAATATGCACTATATATACAATCTGGTAGCCGTATTTCTTGGAGGTCAGTCATTGCAAAATAATGCTATGACCTATTTCGAACGTTAAAAAGGAGGTGCTTTCTTTATTATGATAAACTTTAGTTGGTAAATTTTAGGCGAAACACGACTGTGATTAGTTGTAAATAAAAAATCATTGAAATGTGATTGGTCATTGACTCCCATTTGGGGCATGAGTTAAGTAGTCAGAGAAAACATTAAGTTCAACGAAACAATTATTCAATTTGTGGGAAATAAGCAATTACAATGGTTAAGACACGTAAATAGATTGAATTCAGAGTTAGGAGTTTAGAGTGGGTTCCAAATCGAAAGAAAAAAATAGAGATCTAAGAATATATAGATAGAGGGAATTATGAATGTTATGAAGGAAACGAGACTGCAGGATTGTCACTGGGAGGACAGATGAATGGAGGAATATAATCAAAACTTGATATTGGGCACATGTAGATGTATATATTAAAAACCTGTTAAATAATAAAAAATAAGATTGTTCCGGTTTGAACTCAAGACATTAGAAACCAGAGGCGAGTATAAAAAGCAATATTCCACAGATGCCTATCGTAAATTCGGGTTGTAGTGATAACTGAACTATATAGTGACATGGAGCGAAATTAATATTTGTATTCATTTAAGAGATCGTCGCCGTGGCGCAGTTTGTAGAGTCCCTACCTTCCATTACGGCGACCCGGGTTCGATTCACGGCGGGGTAGGGTGTTTTAAATTTCCACCTTGGGTCTGGGTGTCATTATGTCTATATGTGAGAATAAAAGAAGGTTAACAAAAGGGTAAAAACAGGAAGGAAAAACAGTGTAAACGAAAAAGAGAAAAAAAAATTCATATAAAAAATTCATTAATTAAACGATGAAATATATTGCACGACAAGGACTTCTACCAAATTTTAAAAAAATTAATGACGTGTATAACCCAAGATAATGTAAACAGGAATAACGCAATATAATACTAGAATAATAAGTACATTTTTCATTCTTTTAATAACGCTTCTAGACGTTTATATAATGTTGCAAGAAATATTCCTTCCATTTGTGTTTCATTATTATTCCTCATTAAGACAACTTGGGTTTTTATACAATTATAGTTAGATATGAAAATTTTCATTACAGTATCCTTTGATGGTAATTAGTAAGTTTAGAATTTTTGCATGCATTTTATTTTGAGACGCTAGAACATCTTTAGACTGTATCGTGCCATTGGTTTTCGAGTGTGTACCGAAATGCTGTGTATGAATTTTTGGTATGTTCATTTGCCCCGTGTAGTTTCACTGAATACTAATTTTTCATATTATCATATATTCATATCCATATTACTTTAACTATCATTTATTAATCATTTAGTTCTTTTTTAGATTTTTAAAATCAATTTTGAGACTTGAATATTTTTGTGGCTAAATCGAGTCCACACTCAGTACAAAGTATGGGGAGCAACAGATAGAAGACATGAATACAGTACTGTTTCTAGAACTGCAGAGAAGAAATAACGCCATATGAATTGATCAGAATGTATTATTATTATTATTATTATTATTATTATTATTATTATTATTATTATTATTATATTGTATTACGTATTATATTTTTTCAATATATTATACGCCCATATATAAACAGCGTGGTTCTTGGAGATGAAATATGCATGATGACGTAAGTAGGATAGCAAGGTTCTGGGATGAGATCAAAGGTGTAGTCAGAAATCGAGTTCGATAGAAGGCTCCCACGGATCTCTTCCTCCTAAAGTAACTACAATATTACTATTGTTATTTTAATTATTCCAGTGGTTTGATGAATTTAAACTGTTTGCAGGACCTTTTCCATATGTTCAAATTCGTAAAATTTATTAAATATGGTACTTTATTTATTGTACTTGTATTATATTACTAATGTTATTGTCGTCGCTGTTACAGGAATATACTACAAAGCAAAAAGCCATAGGTTCGATTCCCAATGGGGCTATAATTCTTAATTTGGCCTAAAATGTTGATAGATCTAGAAGTCGACTTAGGTTCTAACGGAAATGAATATATGACGTAAGTTCTGTGATTGAAGGCGTCATTACGCAGGGCTGAAAAACCGGCAGACATCTCGTGTCAATTGTCTAGAAAATGTGGGAGCTTTAAACTCCTATATTACCTCTTGAAGGCTTTCTAAGGTCTGTAGTGGGAACACTCTATTGATGTTATTTTTATTCTTATGACTGCTATTTTTGTTACTAGAACAATGGCTGTTCCTTTGTTGTTGTATGGAAGTGAAAATTGGATAATGAAATCAAGGGATAAAAGCAGGATACAGACTGCAGAAATGCAGTTTTTACGTAATGTGAAAGGATGCACAAGAGCGGATAGAATAAGGAATGAAACTATACGAGAATAATTAAATATATATAAAATTGAAGATAAAATCAGCGAAAATAATAAGAAATGGACAGAACACTTAATGAGAATGAACAACGAAAGAATACCAAAAAGAACCTTCCTGTATAATCCCAGAGGAACAAGAGATGTTGGCCGACCACATAGAAGATGGACTCCACTTTTAACTTCGCCGGAACAGGCTGCATAGCCTAAACCTTGTAGTAGAAGAAGAAGAAGATATTATTTTTATTATTATGTAATATATAAAAATGAATGTTTGTTTGTTCGTACTTCATGCGCGGCCATACCGTTGATCCGATTGTGATGGGGCTTTTTTCAAAATGTTCGGGAGATTCTCGGGATGAACATAGGCTATAAGAGAGTTATGATACTCAACTCCTTCATCCTTAATAATCGCCCTTTGTAGTGGAAAACGTGAAAAAAGTAGATCTTTGGACGCTTAAATGGCTTACGCTGCCTAAACCGTAACAAATACACAACATTAATGTACACAGAATTGAATATCTCAAAAAGCTCTACAAAAACGTCCGCGACAGCATCTGTTTATCTCTTATGGATAACTCTCAATAACCATTTTTGTCTTTCATTGATGCCAAGAAGATCTAGACAAGTGTATGTAGTATCATGTGCAAGCGCAGCAGCACATGGCGGGTATTCTTTTATGGATAACTCACAATAACGATTTTTTTAGCTCATTTATGCCAAGAAGATCGAAATATGTAGATTCCCGGGCAACACCGGATAATCAGCACGGGGAATCTTTAAATAATTACGATGTACATTTATAATTATTTTTCATTTTACTTATTCAACTAATCGTAAGAAGTTCATTACTTTTTGTCTTTCGGCTCATTTATGACAAGAAAAACGGGATAAGTAGATTCCCGGACAACGGCGGGTAAACAGCACAGGGTATCGAAACATTTTTTTTGTATTTGCGCTCATTTATGTCAAGAAGCTTGGGATAAGTAGATTCCCGGGCAACGCAATCAGCACGGAGTATATAAAATATAAATTTATAATTTTTTTCCTCTTACTCATTCAAATAAACATAAAAGCACAGTAATTTTCATTTATATAGGCGTAGCAGCGCACACCGGATATTAGCTAGTACGTAATATTTTGATAATTGGTAACAGAAAAAGCTCAATTATTCGGGGAGGCCTCCCTGCCCTTGTGTGCTCAAAAAAGTATGCGATGATCCACATTTAAAATCCTCTCCCGGTAGATCGTGCAGTTGTAAGGACCGGGTTGCGTGTCGCATATAAAAAGCTGAAAGGTTAAACTGAAATGAAGAGGAAGAAAAAATAAGTGAAGCTTTAATTTAATTATTTCCTCCAATGCAGAGAAAGATATTCCAGTATAACTAAATTCTTCGTTAAAATTATTTTTAAGAGTTTTAAGAAAAAAAATTATATTCTATATACTATATATATATATATATATATATATCATCATCGTCATCACTCCAGGGATTAGGCAATTGCCCGTTCCGACTTCAAAATGCATCAGCCCAACGTCTTCTAGGTCTTCCAACATCACGCCTTCCTCTTGCTTGATAATTTCTTGCTAACAATGGATATCACTCCTTACTCATTCCATCCATGTGATCAATCCATTTCTGTCTGTAATTCGTGACTTTATCCAATAAAGTCTGTACTTTCAATTCTTCTCTTATATCCTCATTTCTTATTCTATCAAGTCTTGTACATCCTTTTACTTGTCTTAGGAACCGCATCTCTGCCGTCTGTATTCTATCCTTCTGTCTTTTCACTGGAGCGCAAGTTTCACATCCATACAATATTGTGGGAACCGCCATAACATTATACATTTTTATCTTGGTTTCTTTTCTAATTTTATTTTTGAATGTTCTCTGTATTGTTACACACACACACACACACACCACACACACACACACACACACACACACACACACACACACACCACCACACACACACACACACACACACACACACACACACACACACACACACACATATATATATATATATTTTAATTCTGTCAATGAAAGTAGAAAACGTTTGATCCGTCACTTTTACGTCATAAGCAACTTCTTCGCCACATGCGTTTTACGTGAAGCCTGCATTCACGGCAGAGGTGTTAGCTCGGTAGTCATGAATGAATGCAACACATTATTTTTTTATGACACAGGAAAATCTACTCTGGTTGAAAATATTTAAATTTCCATACCATATCTAAACTGAAGTTATTCATAGTCAGAAAATGTCCTTCAACTATGATATCACTATGGAAATACTTAACCTAAAACAGTTATAGATAAATAACCTAAAGAGTTTATTACATATTTTTTAATATAAAAACTACACTATAATTCACTGACACTAATCCGATGTATACAGCTGTCATAGGCTCTCCATACATTCCTGTCCTGATCTAATGTTTTTCAGTCATTCCTGTAATTATTTCTCTCGCTCAAATTATGTTTAGTATTGTTCTCCATCCTCATTCTTGGCCTACACAATAGGTACATTTTCTCTGGGTTTCCTGCAAGGAGTTTCCATGCCCCTCTTTCATTACTTATTCGTTCCACTTTTCTTGGCAAAGAAATTTAACTCTTCTTGTTAACTCCATAATTATTATGTATCTCACTTTTATATAGTTTACATTATTTGAGGGGAAGAGAGGGAGAGAGAGAGAGGGAGGTAGAGAGGGAGTAAAGAGGGAGAGAAAGGAGGGGGAGAAAGGGAGGGAGAGAGGAGAGAGGAGAGAGAGAGAGGGAGAGAGAGAGGGAGAGAGAGGGGGAGAGAGAGAGGGAGAGGGAGAGGGAGAGAGGGGGAGGGGAGGGAGAGGGGAGGGAGAGGGAGAGGGAGAGAGAGAGGGAGGGAGAGAGAGGAGAGAGAGAGGGCGAGAGGGGGAGAGAGAGAGAGGGAGAGGGAGGAGAGGGAGGGAGAGAGAGGGAAGAGAGAAGGGGAGAGCGAGAGAGGGGGGAGGAGAGAGAGAGGGAGGGAGAGGAGAGAGGGAGGGAGAGAGAGAAGAGGGAGGGAGAAGAGAGCGGGCGGGCGAGAGCGAGAGGGAGGGAGAGAGGGAGGAGGGAGAGCGGAGAGGGCGGCGAGGAGAGAGCGGGAGGGAGAGAGGGGAGAGAGAGAGGGGGTTTGTCTATCTTTCTTTTCTTGTCTCTCTGTGCTCTCTCTTTTCTTTATCTATCTTTCTGTGAGAGCTCTCTTTCTCTCTCTCTCTTTGTCCCCCTCTCTCTCTTTCTCTCTCTCTCTTTCTCTTTTTCTCTTTCTCTCTCTCTCTTTCTCTCTCTCTTTTCCTGACCACTTTATTCTAAAATACCCGTTAGCTTTTCTTCTCTCTTAAAGTTAGAGATCACGTTTCGTAATCCACTGAATATAACTGGATGAATAACCGTTTTATATATTTTTAGTTCCTTTTTTTTTAGAGAAGACGAGATGGCAAGCTCTGTAATGCATAATAACATGCGTTTCTAGAATTGAGCCTATCTTTAATTTATTTCTGCACTTTATGCCTATTTATAATTATTGTTCTGCTACTTACTACAAATTTACTTCATTTTTGTTAAACGTCTATTCTCTTTTAGTTATTTTTAAATGGATAAATAAATCTACTCTTCATTGTATGACAAAGGCATTCGTATTGAAACATACAGTTTTTGTGTTACATATTAATAGCTTGTAAAAAGTAAATAACGTGTAAATAGGCACACAGTTCTACTTTTATAAACCCTGCTTTATTTTTTGTGTTTACAAATGTCTGAGTTGTGCACCAAAAGAGTTTTATTAAAGCTAGATAAGCTTGAATATTTGAAGCAAATATTTGCTCGTAAACAAGTACAAACATTATATAATGTTTAAGCTACACCTAATCATCAGATGTTCTGAGAAATTTTGTGGATTATAGAGACATAGGACTTTATCTACAAATATACAGCTTTTTACTTTAATATCGCCGTATTTGAATAATTGTTAACCATGATAATGTGAATATATAATCCATCTGCTGACAATAAATTAACTCCACGTCCGTTACAATTTAACTTCATCGTGGTTCAAACAGTATTTGAATTTTATAAAGCATAATAATACAAAGAGTCTGTATAATCAGTGGCTAGTATTTATGTTTTCAATTTATAGTACTATTATTTTGTCGCCATGCTGCAGTATATATATATATATATATATATATTCAATTTTTTTCTGCTAGATTCACTCCCCCATTCAATTCAAACTATGTACTCCTAACAGTTATTTTAATTTCTGTAAGAGGAAGAGGTATTTTATCATGAAAGTACAAGTTACCAGTATTGCATTCAGAATCAGTAGATACAGACCTATCCCCTGCTCTTTCTGCTGATGATGGGACTACACCCGAAAGGCCTACAGAGGATTAATCGTTTATAAAGTTGAGGAGACAGACCTATTAGGTAACAATTTTATAATTTTATATTCTAACTAGAAGTCCCGGCCACGCGTTGCTGTAGCTAAGGTATATGTTAATAATTTAAATTAAGTTGCTGTCTTTCAGCCAGATTGCTTAAAGCTAATACTTACACACGAAATTAATAATATTGAAAATAAAATAAACACTGAACACGCTAAAATTATTAAATAATCAATATTTGTAATTCAATTGAAATTCGCTGTTGCAACAAAAAGCACAGCCATCTGGATCTCTCTTTGTTAAATAATAAACCAATTATCTTACCAAATTACCTTACACCGCCATCTGTTAGAATCGTATGGAACTCACAGATAATTATAACTGTTTGTTAAATAATAAACACATAATTTGCAATAAAAAATAATGCGACTATAAATTTAGTTATAATCTACCCTAAGTCTCAAGTTGGATCAAACTGCACACAAGTGTGCAAAATTTTATTAAAATCGGTTCAGTAGTTTAGGATTCCATCGCGGACAAACAACGTGACACGAAATTTTTATATATTAAGATTTTAATTTTATGAATAATACCTCAACTGAATTTTATCACGAATTTCATTAATGATTGTAAACAACTCTACATTAATACTAAACTATTTCAAATATTGGTGAAACAATATTTTTATTTATGGCAAAAGAAAATTATATAAAATAACTATTTGTACTTACCTCTTTGTATGATTCACATTCTATATGATAATACCGAGAACTCTCGATAACAAAATCAGATTTTAAAGCGTTTCCTTAAGTTTTGATTTGTGTGTTTTCTGTCCGTTGACTCTGTAAACTTTCCTCTTGAACTCGGTCGCATTGGAATATAATAACCCAGTGCCAAGGTCGAGTTAAATCTGGAGATAGAAGAAATCAGCAATTGAATTGTATGAGGGTGGATAGTGTATGAATGGTCTCATTAGCCTGCCTTATAAAACGGCGTGGGTGTCGCACTTTCTATGTGCTTTCAACAACAGACACATAAACATCAGTAAGCTATGTAATAATCATATTTCAATGTCTGCATCTGCTAACGACATAACAGTTGTAATGAACCTGATATCAATACACGTTTAATGTAAACACGTTTAAACCTAAATAGGACACACAGCTCATAACTATTTAGTAATAGTCAATATTTGCCTGGGAGCAAAATATTAGCATCTACACGATCATTTTGGCAAAAATGCACTTAAACTAGCGTGAAATATTTTCAAAGTCCGATAGAACAACAGTGCGCATGAGCCAGAGATTATAGAGCCAGCGATAACCCACAATCGAACCACATATCGATTATCATCCTCGATTACTATCCGTCGCTATGACATTTAAATGATCAATATTTGCAATAAATCCCCAAATCTATGTTAAAAAAATATGTTAATAATATTAAAATTACCAAGCGTTTATTAAAATGGGGGGAAAACTGCATTTAAACTAGCGTGAAATATTTTCAAAGTCTTATAGAACAACAGTGCGCATTCGCCAGAGTTTATAGAGCCAGGGATAACCCATAATCGTACCACATATCGATTATCATCCTCGATTACTATCCGTCGCTATGAAATTTAAATGACCAATATTTGCAATAAATCCCCAAATCTATGTTAAAAAATATATTAATAATATTAAAATTACCAAATGTTTATTAAAAATGGGTGTACACTTACTTATCACTCCCTAACGCTGATCCAACCAGCGATAACCGAAAACAGCGATAGAAAAACCATAGCCTAAGTAATATACTCTGTGGAGAAAATAGCAGTTAGGATCACAATATTGTCTAATAGTGTCATCATATTGTGACTTGCATATTTAAATAAATACTTCAAAATTGTCTAATAATGTTATAAAAGTTGTTTGAAAAAGTTTAAAATATTAAATAATGATAGTAAATACAGAAGAAGAGCTATATTTACAACAATATAACTGAAAAATCAAGCGCTAGTAGAAGTGCAGTTGAGCCTAAATGGGTGTACACTTACTTATCACTCCCTAACGCTTACCCAACCAGCGATAACCCCAAAACAGCGATAGAAAAATCGTAGACTAAGTAATCTACTCTGTGGAGAAAATAGCAGTTAGCATCACAATATTGTCTAACAGTGTCATAATATTGTGATTTGTATATGTAAATAAATACTTGAAAATTGTGTAATAATGTCATAAAAATTGTTTGAAAAAGTTTAAGATATTAAATAATGTCAGTAAATACAGAAGATCTATACTTTACAACAATGTAATTGAAGAATCAAGCGCTAGTAGAAGTGCAGTTGAACCATAATTTTAAAGTTTTTTTTCTTATTCTTATGGACGCTTTAGCATGTAAGATCGTACATTTTGTACTTTCTATACTTGAAATGGTAAATTTGATCAAATGTGCCCTGGTATCGAAATTGCAAGTCAGCAGTTGCCTTAACGACTGATGAAAACCACAAAAAAAAAACATGAGATTGATCGGTAACATAGAGTAGCCATTGAGTGAAATTTGAAGAGTAAACGTGTTCCTGTAAACAAGATAAAAGTACCAATTCACACTCTTCAAATGTATTTCATTCTTACTTAGACACTTTAACATATAAGGTCATAACGCGTCTTTTTATTTATTTAATGAAATATTTTATTACACTATGAAATAGTGAATATGATAAAATGAGTTTTGATGTGGAAACTCCAACCTCGAGGATTGAGAGAAACCAAAAAGAAAAAAAATCATTAGATTAGTCGACACCATGGTTTGAACCCGGGACCTCCCGAATTCATGTCTCAAATGCTACTGCTTGTGCGAACTCGCTCGTTTGCACCGATGATAAAGAAAATAAATTAATTATGTTAATGCAGCTTGAATAAATATTCACTTCAAGTTAACTACAATTATTTTCTAATAACTACAGACCTACAGGGCCAAGAGACCCAGGAAGACCTAAGAAGAGATAGAGGGATCAATTTCTATCCTGAAGCGGAACAGGCCAATGGCCTAATCCATGCCTGCAATTGATGATGATCATCATCATCATCAACAACAAGGACTAACCCCAATGGTCTGTTCCGATCTCATTATAGGTCGAATTGGTCCTTCCATCTCTTCAATGGTCTTCCCATCTCTTCAATGGTCTTCCCAACATTCTTCTCCCTTTTGGTCTATAATTATACATTATTCTTGGTATGCGCTATTCATTCATTCGTAATACGTGCTGAAGATAAGCATTTTCATAATATATTCTATTCTTTCACAGAGATTAAATATATTAAGTTGTGTTCTTATATCTTCGTTTTTCTTTTTATCGGTCCTTTGGTATCCTGCTATTGCTCTCAACATCTTCATTTCAGCAGCATGTATTTGTTTACTATCTGCCTTTGTTAATGTCCAGGTTTCACATCGACATATAAGAGATGGAACTGCCAATACTTTGTAAAACTGCAAAATAGTTTCCTTTCTAGTCTTATTCAATTAAGTGCGTTTAATTGTGCCAAACAGATAATTGAATCGTTGTATTTTAGTTTATCTAAATTTCTGTCATTGCCTAAATGACATCCCAAATAATTAAAATTCTGAACTTGGTCTATAGGCTAATTACATTGTTTATCATTATTTTTGTTCTTATTGCACATTTTCCTTTCAGAGCTAATATTTTTGTTTTAGATGTAGATATTCTTAAATATGATGATGATTTTCTAATTTGTATACTTTTTTCAACTTCTAGGCTTATATAGGCCGAGCGTCTATGTATTATGTTTTGTAATTATTTTTATGGTACTATGGAAAGATGAATATGATGAAATAGAGCCTCGTACTATAATGAAATTCGAACCCAGCATTTGTCTGGACGATTGAGGAAAATCAAGAGAAAAACTAGATTAATCGACAACGGAGTTTGAACTTAAGATCTCCCGTATACGATTGTTCATTTGTTTTATGTAAATATAACTGATAATTAGTTTTATATTAATTTCATGAATCGTAAAATGACAATTATTGGTCAAAAGTAATGTAATTATAAAATTCCAGTACAACATTTACTATGATTTTGGAGGAAAATCACGAAAAAACTAGTCAGTTTCATCGTCAGAGATTTGAATACGGGATTTCACGAATGTGAGTCTCAGACGCTACGATCTGAGATAACTGACCGATAATAGTATTTTGTGAAATAATTATTTTTATATTCCCTACACTATTTCCATTTTATTACATTAGTGGTCAGTCTATATCTTAAGCCAGGTTGCTGATAATTATGGGATAAAAAATATCAACGGACGACACAAAAGTACGGTTTTTCAGGGTACAGAACACAGAAGAGCAAAAATTACTTACTTACTCACTGGCACTATCGAACCCGTAGGTTCATGACCGCGCGGACATACGCTCTCCATACGTCCCTATCCTGAGCTAATGCTTTCCAATCATTCCCTGTATAATCTACTTCCCTCAAATCATAGTTAATGTTGTTCTCCCACCTCATTCTTGGTATACCAACTGGGCGTTTTCCCTCTGGCTTTTCTACAAGAAGCTTCCATGCACGTCTTTCATTCCCCATACGCGCAACATGGCCTGCCCATCGCAGTCTACGAGACTTAACTGTTCTTATTATATCTGGCTTCCTATAAAGACCATGTAGTTCATTGTTATGTAGTCTTCTCCATTCACCTGTCTGTTCATCTCTCTTTGGTCTAAAAATTTTCCTAAGAACTTTATTCTCAAAAACTTGTAATCTTATTTCCTCCCTTAAAGTAAGAGTTCATGTTTCGCACCCATATAATATAACTGGTAGAATAATAGTTATATATATTTTCAGCTTAACGTTTTTTGAAAGGAGTTGGAATATCAAAAGTCTCTGCAATGCATAATAGCACACATATCCAGAATTGAGCCTATGTTTAATTTCTTTATGCATCTCATCCCTATTTGTGATTATTGTTCCTAGGTATTTGAATTCAGCCACTTCCTCAAAATTTCCCTCATTTGTCATTAGCTGTCCATTTCCATTTTATAATGCAATTACTACGGAACAATTATTGAACAAATGAACGAGTTTAAATATTTAGGATATAATATAGGATACAGGAAAACAAATTACGTTCAACTGAAATTTGAATAGACAATTCTGTGGAACAATGCAGAGAACATTAAAGTATAAAGCACAGAAACAAACATTACTGAAGGTAGTAAAAGATTCCGGGCTATGTGGCCGTGGTCTATAACTGGCGTTTCTTCCAGACGTTTCTCCCTCAACTGCGGAGGGAGAAACGTCTGGAAGAAACGCCAGTTATAGACCACGGCCACATAGCCCGGAATCTTTTACTACCATGATTACCGGCCGTGAAAGACTGCATTCCACTATTAAACATTACTGAAGTTCTCTAAAATAATTGCATTGCAACTATTTCTGTACAGGAGTGAGAACTGGACATTAACTGCAGACTAGTTAAAAGAAATTGTCTTCTGAAATGAGATTTGTTTGATTTGTGGCAGATTGTACGTTGTTAGATCATAGAGAAGCATAGATATCAGGAATAAACTGAATATACAACCAATTACGGCAATGATCGAAAAATACACGACTAATTGGAGAGACCATGTTCAACGCATGTCACCAACCAGAATAGCAAGAGCGGCTCTGAACTATAATCCTATAGGAAAAAGAACTGTTGGCCGACCTATAAAGAGATGATGTGACCAGTTTTAAGCGGAAACAGGTCAAAAGGTCTAAACCTTGACGTCAGTGATTATGTAAGTGGTGCTTATAGTTCAAGTTAATAAATAAACGTTAAAAAAACTAAAACAACACCCTTTATTAGAAAATCGAACCAATACATGAAAAATAATTTTAATTTCCAACACGCTTGGGACAAAATTAAAGTGGTCAGCAAAAAAATCATCTCCAACACATCTAGAATAAAACTAGAGTTATCTACAAAAAAAAAAATGCCATCAAAAGCGTGAGGTGCTCTGTATCAACTAATATATTTGATAATAAACAGATATTGGTAAAAGTAAAGTCTTTAAGAAGAAAACGCGAAAACCATATAAAGCACTCCACGCGTTTGATGGTAAAATTATTTTTTTGTATATAACTCTAGTTTTATTCTAGATGTGTTGGAGATGATTTTTTTGTTGACCACTTTAATTTTATCCCAAGCGTGCTGGAAATTAAAATTATTTTCAATTGTTTAATTCGGTTTTCTAATAAAGCGTGCTGTTAGTTTTTTAAACTATTATTTATTTTTTATGTTTTAGTTTGGTTTTCTAATAAAACATGTTGTTTCAGTTTTTTAAACTATTGTTTTTGTATTTTTAGTTTAATTGATTATCATACACCGGAATCCCATGAAAATCTAATTGTTTACGATATTTTTAGTGTTTAGGCACGAATATAATTATTTTTTTAAAATTATTATTATCTAACATTATTATAATATTTTTGAATATTATAATATAGATAAATAGTTACAGTTAATCGTATCCTCATATTTGTTGGATAAATTACAATGTGATAAGTTTACAAAATTGTTATTAATATTTTACAGAATGAAATAAAAATGTAAGTAGGCCTATCTTTAAATTCGATACTATTGTAGTAGAGCTAAAAGTAATACTCTTCTAAAAAAAAAAATCCTCCGTGCCGGATTTGAACTAGCGACTGAAATTATATACCACTACAGTCCACCGCTCTACCAACTGAACTACCGGAGGATATAATATTAATTTCTTACAACGATGGACTAAAAAGTCGATAATTCCGCAATCTATTATACCGGTATTTATTTTTTTGATGTCCTGATGATCCTGGCCAGGATCTTAGAAAACATTTACGAAATTATTGTATTGTTATTGGTTCTTTACAAATAAACAAAGTTTCAAGTCGATCCAATGTTCTTAAGTGGGTGAAAATCGTGTTGAAAAATTCCGTTACACAGATAGACAGATACAGGTCAAGCTAATATAAAGCGGTAAAATGCTACAGAATATACTATGTTAAAAACTGTTTATTTAAAATGATCTGATTATAGGAAATACGAGTATTAGAATAGAAAACATTATATTATGCTTATGTAATGTTTCAGTCAAAATTAAATGATAAGAAGACTACATGTGAATGTAATGTTATTTTCATTGAACGTTTTTTTATGTATTTTAAATATTTAAGAATTTATCAGTAACTAATGCAGCAACATGAGAGAATACTACATCAATTGTAAATCTAAATTCATGTATATGAAATTTCGAAATGGAACTTTCCAGAGAATCATACGTAAATGAGAGAGAAATAGTGTTTTTTTGCATAAAAACAATAGTTATTCGATTGGATATTGTGAAGTAGGTACAATCAAAACACAAAACTCGTTAAAAAACTGTTTGAATCAATAAAGCCCGTTCATAGCAAAATAGAAGTTAATGAAAATGGAAATTGTTGCTAAAAACAAGTATAATACATAACAATGCACTCATTTTTTCTGATTATAAATTTTATTTACAATGATACATTTGAAAATGTTATGTGAAATAAAGTGATTGCAGACGCTCTTCCAGTCCTATATTGCATTTTCCAAACCACTGACAGTTTTGACTGGTTTCGATAGTAAAAATACATTATTATGAGATATTCTTCTTCTACTTCTACTCCATCGTACTTTAACATCTCATCTTACATTTATTTTACATGTACACGCCGTCCGGGTCTTACAGATCTGTAGGGAGAGGGATTTAAAACTTAGGATCACACAGGTACTTTCTGAACATACAAGGGCATTGAGGGCCTCTCTGAATCAGCTTAATTCCAGGGCCTCCTCCGAGACAACACAATATTAAGACGACACATCATTCACTCACACATGGATACTAAATATGACGAATATAATGATAGCCTGATGATGTTTAGGGACTGTTTATGTCTTAAAGTTTCCTAACATTTGTCCTACAGGTGAGAACAAACGAATAAAACAATTAACCTGGTAATTTGTCCCAACCGTGAATCAGAACCGGGCGCGCTAGGTACGAGGCAGCGACGCTACACCGAGGCCACAGCGGTGGTCTATCCAGATATATGTTAGAGGATAAACATATCGGTAACTCTAAAATATAATACCTTAAAATAATAACATTAAATACCTGTATAGTGCAATACATAAATGTTTCAATTTATTTATAAAAACCTTAAAACAAAATAATGATAATAATAATAATAATAATAATAATAATAATAATAAACTAACTCACTGGAACTATCGAACGTAGGTTCATGACCGCGCGGACATATGCTCTCCATACATCCGTATCCTGAGCTAATGTTTTCCAATCATTCTCTGTATAATCGACTACCCTCAAATTATGGTTAATGCTATTCTTCCACCTCATTCTTGGTACTACTACTACTACTACTACTACTACTACTATACTACTAATAATAATAATAATAGATTTTTATTTATATACAGATTTGCAATGTTTACACATCTTTCTGTGCGTAAAGTTTCATTTTCCTTCTCCAATCGTTCCTACGCATCCATTCCACGACCTCCAGTCCTCTTGATATCATTCCAGTTGTTATTTCTTGCATCCACGAGTTTCGTGGCTTCCTTTCTTTCTTCTTCCAGTGGATCCCATTCCAATGTTTTTCTAGGTAACCTTTTTTCTTCCGTGAAGAACTGCAGATCTACTCCATGAAAGAAAAAATATTTAACAACAAGATTCAGCGAAAAGAACATGTAGAAAGACTGGAAGAAAGTAGATTACCAAATAAAATCCGAGAGGAAGAAGAGATGTCGGACGTCCTCGGAAGACATGGTCTTAGATCTATTATAGTTCGTCTGGCTTAACTTTGCAAGGAATTTGTATAAAGAGACAGCTGTGCACACATCTCTCACCCGCACCAGTGTTTTCGGTGTTTCTTCACCAGATGCTAATAGGGTAAAGGGGAAGACAAAAACTGACAACAGGGTGGATTCTTGCTTTTGTAACTGTCCGAAAGCGGCCAAGGATCTACCCTTATATCTCCATCTCTCTCTTTGCCAAGTAGAGCCAGATATATAATAGTGAAGACGAAACAGCAACTAATGCCTAAACCAGGAAGTGAAGAAGAAGACTTTTTTTTTTGTATTCGGCGTACATGCCCAAAAAAAATTACATATATATTACATAATCTACTATTGAATATTTAATACTCATTTTTCTCATATGACTTTATTTTATATTTTTATAATAATAATGATAATAATAATAATAATAATAATAATAATAATAATAATAATAATAATAATAGTTATAATTGTAATTAGCAGAAAAGAGCAACTAATAAATGTACAAATATTATCGGGCATTCCACCTAGGTACATAAAAACAATGGAATGATAAGTGGCTAGCATGGATGATGTGTGTGAGAAGAATAGAGTAGCAAATTGACATTGAAACGTACTGATTGCATTGTATGGCAGTTTAATTAGAGCAATTGCACGGTTCGGGTGGCGTAGCAATGTAATGCGTCTGTAACTGGGTCACTTGTATTCACTTCTCCTGTAATTGCCTTATTTGTGAAATGTTACATGAGCTGATGCAGGTATGGCTGTAAGGAATAGTACGATACTAATTTAACACGCAAAACGAAAGTTTTCTCTTTTATAATTATTAGGTCCTCTTCATTATATGCTGTATACTCGATAACTTCAAATGTAAGTACCAACATCCAGAAATTTAAATTAAATACACAGTTATTCTCTTCTTCTTCGGCTTTCCCCCACTTATAGGTTTGCCGTCTTCAGTTTCCATTTATCTCTATCATTCCAATCTCCCTCTTCCAAATTCCTGTCATCCATTATAGTTCTAATGTAGATTTTCCATTTCCATCTTGGTCTGCCACGTTTATTTCTTCCAGGGGGTGACCATTGGTATATATATTTTGGCCATCTTTCATTTTCCATTGTTTGTACATACAATTTAAGCGTTTGATTTTCAATCCTCGTAACAACAGATCTGGTGACATTCATTTCTCTCCAAAGTAATATATTTCTTATTTTATCCTGTCTTGTTTTTTGGAGGCTTCTTCTAAAATAATCAAATTCAACTGTTCTAATTTTATTCTTTTGTAATTCCGTCAAAGACCAAGTTTCACTTCCAAAATACACAGTTTAAACTATTAAAACAATCCTTGTACAGTACACCCTTGTTCCTTGTTTTACTTTGGCCCTTGTTATTTGATATTTTAACCCCATCAAACATTCACTTCAGAGAGGAATGGTAGTTACCATGTAAGAAGAGCAAGATTAGTTCCCAAGCTACGTATTTAGTATGAAATGCACGTCTATTTTAAGTTTACGACAAATATCATAAATGTTTGATAGTATGGTGACTCTAATTATAAGAGAATATTTTTGTAGCTATATATATAACTAGCTAATTCCCGACGTGCAGTGCTACGTCTAAATAAATGAAATGTGTTTTTTATGCTTGGTTGTACAAGTAAAAATAAAAATAATTATACATTTATATATCGTCATTATTTTTTATACCCCATGCTGATTACCCGGCGATACACGGCTCTTCTTTGCATCAATGAGCTGAAAAATAAAACTAGTTATTGTGAGTTATCCGTAAAAGATAGCCATATGTTGTCGCGAACTTTTTTTGTAGATTTTTTGAGACATTCAATTCTGTGTACATTAATTTTGTGTATTTGTTATGGTTTAGGCAGCGTAAGCCATTTAAGCACCGATTCATCTTTTTACACCCGGCTCTATAGTACGGACGATAGTGTATTATATAAGTTAATTGTCCCACAAAATCTATAAATGGTGGTAAACAAATTTCATTCAAATCGGCGAAACAGTTTTTGAGTTCATAAAGGACAGACATACTCATAGACGCTCATTTATATATAGGCCCTACAAATATTTTGAAATTGAACTTTCATTTCATTTGTCGTGTGGATAGTGTAGCTTACAATAAACACATTTTCTATCTATCTACCTCGTATCTCCCCATAAGGAATTAGGGTGCTCACTAGTGGGATTGTTTTAACCAAGCTAAATTAGTTGCGTTTATTTGCCAGTAGATGTTGGCGAAATCTATACGAAAACAATTGTAACTAAATTAGTATGGTTCAAATTCTTCCCTGAAGGGGGAGAGCGCCTAAATCTCTGTTAAGAGAAACATGGGCTTACAAAAAAAAAAACATAAAAATGTTGGCGAGTGATATGCGGGCGGCATATTGCCTCAGTGAGACACCTAGTGTAAAATCTTAATGTTTGCACGATACAATGGAAATAATAAAAACGACGACCAAATACTTTAAAAATGTTTAACGAATGCTCGCTCTGTATTTCTTTCTTACAATTCCCAGAAGTAATTGATTAATAAAAATAGAACAAAGATTGGAAGCAGCTGAGATGAGATTTTTAAGAAATATAGCAGGATATACTCTGCTGGATAAGAAAAGAAATGAAGATATAAGAAAGGAACTAAATATTTTCAACTTACAGACCGAATAATTAAATATAGGAGCGACTGGAAAGAACATATTGATAGAATGCCAGAGGGAAGATTCCCAAAATTATTGCTAAAATATAAACTGCATGGAAGGAGAAATGTTGGACACCCACACAGAAGATGGTCTGAACAATTTTAACAATTCTAGCTTTCATGAAACCGGAACAAGCCAACAGGCTTAATCCCTGGAAGATGATGATGATTTTTATAATAAATAAAATATAAAAATATGGGATGAATAATGTTGTGTGATTCCGGGTTCTGTGGCCGTGGTCCATAGTTGGTGTTGATACCAGACGTTTCGCCCTCAACTGCGGAGCCACGCCCACTCACCCTGCTCCCACCACTAGTATCAATACAACGTCCACAACGTCAGCAGAGCTCACTCTAAGTAGATCTTCCGACCAGGAAACACGCCTAGAAGCACTCGCCACTGAAGATGCCCTCCGCAGTTGAGGGCGAAACGTCTGGTATCAACACCAACTATGGACCACGGCCACAGAACCCGGAATCACACAACATTATGATTACCGGCCGTGAAAGCCTGCATTCAACTATATGGGATGAATGTTGTTAATCGAATATACATATGTATTTTACCAAAAAAACTATAGCGTAAGTATTATTCTTCCAAAGAATATTAACATACTTGAATTATTCAAAACATATTATGACAAATTAATACATAATAAACATTTTGAAAAAAAAATTGTTCAATTATATTATATAGACGAAAAATTGGGCCAAAAAGAGATGAACAAAGAAGTGGATGGAAAAAAACTACATAATAGAGAGCTACGTGATATGTATAGGAAGCCATATATAATAAGAACTGTTAAGTCCCATAGACTGCGATGGGCAAAACTTGTGGAACGTATGGGGGATGAAAGAGGTGCATGGAAGCTTCTTGTAGGAAAACCAGAGAGAAAACGCCCATTTGGTAGACCAAGATTGAAATAGGAGAATAACATTATCCATGATTTGTGTTAAGTAGATTATACAGGAGCTGATTGGAAAACATTAACTCAGGATAGGGATGATTGGAGAGCTTATGTCCGAGCGGCCATGAACCTACGGATTCGATAGAGCCAATGAATTATATTTTTCCAAGAATTATAATTAATATAATTGTTTTAACAGTTATTTCCTATTTGCACTAATTTAAAAGCAATCGAATGCGGGGTTCTATAAACGCATAGTTCTTCTTCTTCTTCCATTATAAATGAAACCTGTTCTTTCTACAATTCTTGTTGCCTCATCTCAGGTCGTTAAGCAAAATTATTATGGAAATAAATAATCTCGTACACGTGGAAAGTAATTTGAAGAGTTGCAGAGTACATTATACATGATGATTTTTGGTTTACATGCTTTCGAAACTTGCTGTAATAGATTTAAAAGTCCAGCCATTGCTACAGAGTTGCATTTTGCAACATTTGGGTTTGCGGTCATTGTGTATGCCCTTTCAAGTTAGAACACCTTAAAGCACCAGTTTCCTGTAATAACAAGGAAACAGCTATACAAACAGCTCTCGATCTGGGTCATATGATGTGCTCCATGGAAATAATAGTTGGAACGAATAAACTGTGTACATATTTCCTCCATTGTGCTTCCGATTTTTATATGTAAGAACAAATTTCTAATGCAATGATCATACTCAGAATCCTGGACACATTCGATATCCATTTTTATATATTTTTATTATAGATTAACTTCCAAAATAGTGTTTTCTGTCCTAAATTTTAGTTAGTAAAACAAGTAAAAATATAAACCCTCTCCAGTCCAATAATATCGGAACCTTATGCATGTACTGTCCACCGCTGTGGTCTCGAGTTAGCGTGCTGCCTTGTCACGCAGTGGGCCCGGGTTCGATTCGGGGTCTGGACAGGTTCCTGGGTGAAGTTTTTTCGGGGTTTTTCCTCACCTGTAAGACAAGTGTCAGGAAGCTTAAGGCCCAACGGTCCCCGAAAACCTTCCGGCCATCATCATCATCATCATCATCATCATCATCCTTCACCGGTGTGGAAAGCAACGGGAAGCCACGACACCTATAATTCCCTAGTAAAGCTGCAAGGCATAGCATGAAAATGCTATGATTGCAGTGAAAGACCTGCCCTCGAGCAAAATTACTATGGAATGGAATGCATGTACTGCAATTAAATCAATAGAAACATGCAATAATAATTTTCGATGACACATGGCAGGATTAGATTAAAACTGAAGATCATGTTTTCCAAACATGTTGATGAATATGTCACTAATTTCAATACTGTCCTATTTTTTCTAATCTGTTCTTGTATTGTATGTAAGACATCTTAATTTGCAGATATGTATCAATTCCTTAATATCCATAATACTAAATAGACGGCGTTATGTATGAACCGACTATGCGCAATTGTGTAACTTTCGAGAAAAATACGTTTAAAGTTTAAGTCGGTCCTGAATACTTATTGTAGGGTCATCATCATCTGTATTCATGGATTAGGTCTGTTGACCCGTTCCGACTTCAGCCCATCTCTTTCTAGGTCTGATCACATCTTGGGTGCCTTTAGGTTTGTATTTTATTTGTTTTGGATATCTATCTTCATTCATTCTGTCTATGTGTTGCTTCCATTTTTGTCTATATGTATCTATATTATCAGTTATTGCAAATATTTCAAGTTCCTGTCTTATTTCTGTGTTCTTGGTTCTGTCTTCCTTAGCACACCCTTTAACAGATCTCAAACATTTCATTTCTGCCGCCGTTATCCTACTTAGATCTTGTTTTTATGTATCCAGGCTTCTGATCCATAGAGCAGTACCGATACTGCCAATATTTTATAAAATTTCAATTGGGTCTCTCTTGTTTTATTTAGTGATCGTTTTATCGTACCACATATTCCCTGGAATTTTGCTGTTTTATTTGTTATGTCATTTTCATTATATTATTATAGGGTAAAATTAACAATACTGAATAATACAAAGTATGTTCCTTGTTTACACTTACACATCAACAATCTAAGAGCGGGAACATTTGGCGCTTAGCTGTATGATGCAATATTTAGATTAACATTTATGAAGAATAGGTTTCATAGCCGTTGTTTGCAAAACATAAAATCTCTGATAGGACTGATGGCGTTTACATTATTCTTTAATAATAAGACTATATTTAAAAAAATTGGTGCTGAAAGTGTATGTACACTTATTTCATGAACCTGTGTAACAGATGACATCAACATATATTTTTTTATTGGCACTTAGTCGGTTGATGCATAACGTCGTCCAATCCATAATTTGTTTTTATTATTAAATTACATGATAAAATCCAGTTGAGGTATGAGTCAAAATTTAAAAATCTAAAATGTAAACATTATAAATATAAAATTATAACATTAATAGGTCCTATCTATAGAATGTCATTATTAAAATATCCTTCTGCTGATACAAAAAGTTCTGAAATCATTCATTTTAAACAATTTTAACACGTTGAGGAAGACGGTAACTTACAGTTTTATAACATATTTTCAAATTTTGCATTTTGAGCGTAATTTACTTTTAACGATCTTTCATTCATTTACCGTTTATTTTTAGTGATATAACACATGTATCTGGATTTTGTTAACGTGTAGAAAGTTTATAAAATAGTTTTTATTATGATAAACGAAAGCTTTAGTGAAGTAATTTGTTTGGAGTGTAGCATTATATGGTGCAGAGACTTGGACATTACGATGGAATGAGGAAAAGTGACTGAAAGCTTTTGAAATGTGGATATGGAGAAGGATGGAACGATTAAATATACAGAAAAAAATGAACATGTATTATACAGAGTGGGTGAAGGAAGAACAATGGTGGAAATCATAAAGAAGGTGAAAATAAATTGGATTGCCACTGATACGAAGAAACTGCCTGGTGACGGATGCCATAGAAGGAATGGTCAACGGAAAGAAAGAGACAGACAAATACATCATATTATAGGCAATATTAAAATAAATGGTTTGTACGCGGACACAAAAAGAAAACTGAGTTAAGAAAAAGAGTGGAGAATGCTGAGTTTGCAGTGAAAACCCTGCTCTTGATCAGAACAATATATATATATATATATATATATATATGATAAACGAATGACCTAGTGTGAATAAATTAGTAGAGGAATCTCTAACAAACTACTCGTGAAAATAGCTACTTTTGCCAGAAGAAATTATAATGGTAACACTTTTATTTTCAAATATATAATGATTTTTGGTTGGCATCTGTTAATACATAACATGCGTTAAAAGGAAACTAAATTGGCTATTTGGCAACAGGAGCAAAACTACCGCCTCGAATAGGACATTGCAGTTTATCTCTTTATGTCTGTGCAAATTATAGAAAATAATAATTAGTAATAGTGTGGACATGCTTTATAATTATTTTCACTGAGGGCCGATACATTAAAAAGAAAATTGGTAAGATAAATTGGGTTTTGACAATTCAAGACTTTCATTGTGATTTAAAGATATATATTAAGTAAATTTATTTATTAGATTTCAACTGTATAATTCCCTCTCTTCTGATAATATATCTCTCCGCAGGTGGCTGAAGCAACAGGTAAACTTAGAAGAGGTGAAATTAATGACTCATTAAGTTTATTATTGTAGAAATTCAGATGTCCTTTTTTTAGAGCGAAGTTCTACTGCCTTAACTAGGCAGATAGTATCATAATAATCATCATCATCATAGTACATTCACGAATTTAGGCCATTTGTTGACCTGTTTCGGCCTCAAGAGAAACACCATCCAGAAGTCTTTTGAGTGGACGTCCTGGTCTTCTTCTTCCTGCAGGTTGATATCTTAACATTTGTTTGGGTATTCTGTGATCTTCCATTCGATGAACATGTTGCATCCATCTTGACTTATAATCAGAAATTTTGTTTTCTAAAGATTCCATGTGTAATTCTTCTAAGATGTCTTCATTTTTTTTGTGATCTAGTAGTGTGTATCCTGCAGTCCTCCGAAGATATCTCATTTCAGCAGATCTAAGTCTCTGTATATCCTTCTGTTTCAACGTCCATACTTCGCTACCATACAAAAGAGTTGGAAGAGCCGGTGTTTTATACACTTTCAGTCTTGAATGCTTTTGGACTAACTGTGGCTTGAAGATAGAATTTATTAACCCTAAAATTCTTAAAAATTTAGATATTTTTGCATTTACATCCTTTTCTTCTTCATATGAGATATTGCATCCTAGATATGTAAAATTATTCACCTGCTCCAAAATTTTATTGTCCAGTACAATTTTACTTCTGACAGGATCTACACCTTGAAATGCCATAATTTTTGTCTTTTCTGTAGATATCTTTAATCCATATTCTTCTGTAATTTTGTTAAGTTCATACAGACCTTTCTGTAGATTATCTTCGGAATTTGCTATTATTATTTGGTCATCTGCAAACAATAGGATGTTTAATTTTCTATCTGCTTATTAATTTCCATTACATTACATTAACTTATTTTAACCTTTTATCTTACTTTTTACATGCCACACACCAACCGGGCCTTACAGTGTACGATCCTTCGGGAGAGGGATTTTGAATTATTAACCACACAAGGTTAACCAGGGCCTCCCCGAATGCGTGCCTTATTAAATCAGTAATATAAACCTCAGAAGATGACTGAAACCCATGCTCTGGAGGTTTCCATTTCAAGTATAATTTGATACAACTGATCTCAGTTGAATATTCATCAATATTCAAAGTAAACACTAGATTAGAGTTCTGTTACAATTGTCAATTTCATTATTAATAATTATATTACTTTAAAATTAATCCGCCGGGTTCGATGTGTTCATTCAGGATTTAAAATTTCTGACAATGAGTTCTTCCGGAAGAGACCGTATCTCAAATGTACACAGTAAACGAACATCAAGCCTGTAATACGAGGCCATTGAGCAAAACTGTTGGTCCTGTCAATGCCAAAGTACAGTAATTGAATAACCGTCCAAAACAAAGTTGCAACTTTAATTTTTTTTTTTCCAAAGTTGTTTTTTACAAAGATAAAAGTCCAACGTTTCATATTTTTCCATCTAAAACTAAACTTAAAAAAATACATTTACAACCTTGTTCAGGACGGTGTTGAAATTATTTAAAATTGAGTATGTGATCAATGGATAGATAGTGGCTACACATCCAATACGTCTTCCTTCGATGAGTGATTTGGGAAATAAACAGGATGAACAAATAAAGAATAAGAAGAAGAGTATGTGATCACCTACAAAAAATCACATAAGTACGGCCAATCTTAATGAAAAAAAGAGAAAACATTATAGAAAACTATTTTATTAGCCGGCAAGACACTAATTTCTTGTGACAGTTATTAAATGTGGCGGACTGCACTGAAAACGAAAGCATGCATAACTTTTATTATTAGGTATATTTTGTAATTCGACTGGCGTTTAAGTAATCTCTTCTCGTTCGTTTCATTTTGTTTTATTAAAAATAAATTAAACCAATTGATGTATCCTACAGGATACTTTACCAATTTAAGGGTTAAGCTGATTTCTTTATATACAAAATTCACAATGGCTTGTAAGGCTACAAAATTAATGTTGTTATATCCTTCTTGAGTTACGTTTTCTCATCTTCAGTAACAAAATATAAAATTAATATCAATATTTTAAGAAAGGGTAGATTTAACTCATGTAGAGAGAAATAAATGAAATATAAAAAAATATAATTCCCTTGTCTGTGAACATAAACATAGCAGAAGCGACCTAATTTGAGATGCCCTCTCACATTTGTTATACAATGTATCGCCCTCATGATGGTCATAAAGTTAATAGCGCACAGATTGACACTTTCTCTTTCATACACAACTGAATTGGCAGTCCAATAACATCAATAAATTCCCAGATTTAATACATAGCATATTTTGTGGCGTTGGAAACTGACATGTAGAGAGTGAAAGTGATCTCTACCGACAAAATTTCAATGATTTTTCAGGGAAGTTGTTTGAGTGCTTTGATATAAGAAACTCATGTAATTATTAATATGATCACATTATTATGTCTTAGTTTTCCTTGGTAATCCATCTGTATAAATCACAGTCCAAAATTAATGCTACACTTTAACCATACAATAATGGTTTCCATACATCAACATTTATATAGTGTTTCAGAATAAGTACGAGGGCGGATCGGAAAGTAACGCACAATATTTTTTTTCCTGCCTTGGTATTGCAGCTAGAATGTTGAAATTTCACAGAGATATAGTTTGAAGTTTTCACTATAGATGGTATTTTTTCTCAGGTGCACCTCTTGCGAGAGAAGCTTCAACTATGCAACAAAGATGGCGTGCATGCTACAGTCGTCCACCTGTGAGGAACAGAGAAGTGTTGTTCGATTTTTGTGGGCCAAAGGGCATAAACCCAGCGAAATTCACAGGGACATGCGTGGCGTGTATGGGGATGATTGTATGGACCGTAGCAATGTCTCCAGGTGGTGCAAATTCTTCCAAGAGGGACGCGTGAACCTTAGTGATTCGCCACGCTCCGGCCGGCCGACAACAGCAGCAATCCCGCAACACGATGGGAAAAATGTGTTGAGAAAGTTGGTGACTATGTCGAAAAGTAGGTAAAAGATGTAAGTTCATTTGTGATTTTTTTCCTTTTTTTTACTATTAAACTTAAAAAAAAATATTGTGCGTTACTTTCCGATCCTCACAGGTGGACGACTGTAGCATGCCCGCCATCTTTGTTGCATAGTTCAAGCTTCTCTCGCAAGAGGTGTACCTGAGAAAAAAATACCATCTGTAGTGAAAACTTCAAACTATATCTCTGTGAAATGTCAACATTCTAGCTGCAATACCAAGGCAGAAAAAAATTATTGTGCGTTACCTTCCGATCCGCCCTCGTATTAAAGACTTCTAGGGGTTGTAAAGGGGACTTAGTAGATAATTTTTTGATGAGGAATTAATGTCCGAAAACGTATCATTTCGATGTAAAATAAGTTTGAAGATTGAAACACAATGGGCTGATATTGTGCGTCTTGTATTGACAGTTCTCCTGAGTCTGCGTTCACGTCAATTGGTAGTCAGTCATTGAGCAGTACAGGACGAGACAGTACAAAATGGTCCGCGAACATCTCGACCGAACACACAGTCACCAGATTTAACTCCTCTCGACTTTTTCGTGTGGGGCCATATGAAAATCCTTGTTTACGAGACACCGGTCGAGTCGGAGGAAGATCTTCTTGCACGAATTCTAGCGGCAGCAGAAATTATTGAGCGCACACCAGGTCTTGTGGAGCGTGTGTATGAAAATATGCGTCGCAGGTACACTTTGTGCAACGAACAACAGGGTAGCCATGTGGAACCACACTTGTAGTACAATCCATAGAATTCTGTAATACTTATTCTGAAACACAAGACACACGATATCAGCCTATTGTGTTTCGATCTTCAAACCTATTTTACATAGAAATAGTTCGTTTCCGGACAAGGGTTCCTTATTGAAACTTTATCTACTAAGTCCCCTCTACAAGCCCTAGAAGTGTGTAATACGTATTCTGAAACACCCTGTATTATACAGTTATCCTGAGACTACGATGGATGTCGTGAAAACTTTTCTCGGCTGAGGTCATCTGTTTGTCTCACGCTTTTCCGTACAACATCCTTACGCTAGTGTTGCACTACACACATGTAAACATGTTTCGTATTATTTTAAACCATTTTGGAACCATTTTACAAACATTTCTTACGATTTTTTAATATTGAAAAATTCATAAAATTACGCGAATATTGAGAATCGAATTCTACAGACGCACATATGCTTAATGTAACATCCGCTAGATGGCTCTCAAATCGGTGTTACCAACATTCGCAAATAATTCCAAACCATATTTTAAAAAATAACTTCATTTTGTTAGATTCTGATGGGTCAAGTTAGGGTACTTAACATTAGTTTATAGTTTATTAAATAATATGCATATAATTTGTTTTGTTAGGTAGGAAATTGGAAGTTACTTTAGGTCCATTTTTTAGGGATTGGGAATTTATTCCGAAAGTTGGTAACGCCGAGTTGAGAGCCATTTACCGGAAGCTACATTAACCATTACAGCAACTCCCGCATGCGCACTGCGATTCTGTAGAACTTAAAAGAATTCATGTGAAACAAATAGTCCACTTTTTCCTTTTCTATACTGTGCTATTAGTTCACTGGCGATCCCTGTTGGTCAGGCTGAACTAGTTGTGGTTTTCCAACTTGTAACCGGTTTCGAAGTTCGCGAATTAAAAACTGTCCAAAAATAATCGACTTTTTCACTACATTAAATTCTTCAGTATGGCTTCCTTCGGAAGGGAAGTGAAGACTAGGGACCAATGTATTAATCATTGCAGATAAAATAACGCGTAGCTGAAATAATAAACATCTGAGCTACAATACCCAGATTTGAACTGTGACCCGACTTGAATAGTCATATAAAATAGGCTAGCCTACTACTACTATTACTACTACTACTACTACTACTACTACTTCAGCATCATCATTTCCTTTATCTCCTATTAGGAGCATAGGGTATCAACAAAGCATCGCCAACTAATGCTATTCTAAGTGAACTTCACTTCTCTCCAAGTTTTCCCCTCCTTTTCAATTTCTTCAAGGATGGTTCTATTCCATGTCTACTTCGGCCTGTCCCTTCCCCTGTGGTACTACTATTATTGCCGGTGTAGAACTGCTACTACTATAGCCATCGCTGCTGCTACCTTCCCTACTATCATCATCATCATCATAGTACATTCACGAATTTAGGCCATTTGTTGACCTGTTTCGGCCTAAAGAGAAACATCATCCAGAAGTCTTTTGAGTGGACGTCCTGGTCTTCTTCTTCCTGCAGGTTGATATGTTAACATTAGTTTGGGTATTCTGTGAACCTTCCCTACTATAAATAATATTATCATTCAATTTGATGTGATACATTGGTTTCATTTTTTTTGCAAATGGTCTTTGGACATTCCTGGTGTTACCTCCTGGCATGGCGTACTTGTAACCCACTTCTGAGGTTGGGGCGCCTGGAAGGCGGGGTTACGTTGTCCCGATGATATGATGAGCGATGATGATGATAATGGTGCGCCAGGAGAGTCCCCAATCCTAAGCTTAATCTAAGATGAATATGAATGATGATGATTGCGATGGCCATGTGATTTCGGGGACCGATTGGGCCTTAACGTTTTCCTGACTTTGCCTTACAGGTGAGGAAAAAACCCCGATTAAAACCTCACCAAAAAACTCTCCCGACCGGGGATCGAACCCGGGCCCACTGCGTGACAGGGCAGCACGCTACCTGAGACCATAGCGGTGGACATTTTTAAATGGTGTTAATAAAACAATAGAAAAATAACGAATATAAATTACTTAAATGTGTGTTGAATTACGCAATATACAATCACAATTTACAGTTATACATGATTTATTTTCACTGCCGTTTGATACATTTAAATAACAAGCACTAGAAGGTAGCATTCGCTAATTTAATTCATATTTCTATCCAAGGATTTTAGTTTATCTCCAAAATTAAAAGATTTTGGCAGATTGACAAAACAGTAATGTAGTAATATATTTCTAATTAGTTTCTTTTTTCAAATCATTTAGAATAACAAATTTTGATACTATCGTGTATGCACTATGTATAAATAAATTCATTTATTTTTCTGATTACTTCCTTCAGAAATCTTCTTCTTCTCTATCATAGTTTAACGTCACACCTTACAGATAGAAACATGCCCAACACCACCCGGGCCTTACAGGGCACCACCTGTTGGGAGAGGGTTTTCAAACTGTGGATCACACATAGTTTTTGACCACATTAGTACATCGAGTGACGCGCGAATGAGTGTTCAGTTCAGTCCAGGGCCTCCTGCTAGACAGTACGAACATTTAGGTCGAAACATACCATTCACTCATATATACTAAATGTGGCGAATATGATGATGGTGATTATGATGGCCAGATGATATTCGGGGATCATTTGAGCCTTAAAGTATTCTGACATTTGTCTTACAGGCGAGGAAAAAATGACATGAAAACCCCAACACCCAGGAAAGTTGTTCCGACCGGTGATCCAACCCGGGACCGCTGTGTATGAGGCAGCAATGCTACCATGAGACCACAGCGGTGGACATATCACAAATCTATTTTTGTTAAATACAGTTATAAATATACTTTAAATTACCAAAACTTGTTGATTATACTCATTTGTGGGATTTGAGGGGGGGAGAAGAGAGAGAGAGAGAGAGAGAGAGAGAGAGAGAGAGAGAGAGAGAGAGAGAGAAAGAGAGAGAGAGAGAGAGAGAGAGAGAGAGAGAGAGAGAGAGAGAGAGAGAGAGAGAGAGAGAGACAGACAGACAGACAGGCGGGCAATCCGATAGAGACAGAGGAGAAAAATCAGACCGAGATACGAAAAAAATAAATGAGTTGAGAGTGATACAGCGAGAAACTTGAGACATGCACTTCACAATCCATATCAGAGTTTCTTAAAGATTTTATATTCAACATGAGCAATAAGAGTTAATAATAATAATAATAATAATAATAATAATAATAATAATAATAATAATAATAATGGCAGCAATGGTAAAACATCTTCCTGTGCCCAAATCTTTTTAAATTTTTATCTTCTTTCTTCATTCTTCTCTATCTTCCCATTCCAATTCTTCCAAATATATTTCCCTTATACCTCTTTTTTGTAGAAAGCAACGGGAAGCTACCACACCTACAATTCCCTAGTAAAGTTGCAAGCATAGCACGGAAAATGCTATGATTGCAGTGAAGGACCTGCCTTCGGGCAAAATTACCATCCATTTAAATCTAGGTCGACCTCTCTTTCGTTACCCATGTTCAATCCATTCCGAAGCTTGTCTGGGTAATCTTGTCTCTGGCATTCTACGTATATGACAATACCATTCTAGTTGTCTGTATCTCACAAAATCTAATAATAATAATGATGATAATGATTATGTTGATGATGCTGATGATAATGTGCAGATTTCCTTCCCTTTCTGTGCGGCACTTAGTGGCCAGACTAAAATCCGTTGCTTCCATAATAATATACATATAAACTGTTTCACGAACCTACGCATGAATACGAGTATGAACTGTGAGGAAGAAAAAATGAGTATTACACAAACAATGGTGTTAAGAAAAAAATCAGATCTTCAACAGTCTACAGCAAGGATCCATAGCGAGAGCAGTGGTTCAGAAGGGTAAGGTACTTAGATCATTTGTGCGCTATTCCTTAGTTATTATATTACTACAATGTTGTTATTACTACAATTGTTATTGTTAAATACGAATTTGAAATGAGTCTAAAATAGTGTCGTTTCATGGAAATGGAAGATGATCTAAAAATGGGGAGAAGAGGGAGAGAAATTTCAAGTAAAAGCTTGGAACAATGGCATTAAATCCTTCTTTTTCTTCTTCTCTATGTTTTAGGTTAATGCTCTATTCCATCCCACCATATATTTTTGGTCTTCCATGTGTCCTTCTCCCATCCTCTGGTAACTTATCTCTTGCTATGCGTACAATTAGGTGTTATGCGGGATATATATTGATTCCATTCAAATCTTTTTTTCCACTCATTCACGTATTGCCTAAATATTCAGCTGCCTTCTTATTTCTAACTCGATCTTTCCTTGATTTACGTACAGTCTTTCTCAGAATACTAATTTCATTTGTTTCTAAAGTTTGTTTTGTTTTAACAGTATCTGCTCTTGTTTCGGAGGCATAGGTTAATATTGGGCGTATCACTGCTTTATATATTCTTGTTTTGGTATCTTTATTTATGTACTAAATCCTATAATTTATAAATAAGTATCTTAAATATATTCTTCTTCTTAATCATAATTTGTAGGATTTTCATTATGTTTATTTCCAAACTCACTCCTCGGAGGAAGACGTATTGGATGTGCATTCACTGTCTATCCATCTCTTGGCTGGCCTCCCTTTCTTCTTCTCCCGTCCATTGGTCTATCTTCTTTAGCTCTTTTTGCAAGTCTGTTGCCTTCCATTCTTTCTGTATGACCTTTCCAATAGTTTCGTCTATCTATAATAAATTTGGTTATGTCTTGAATATGACATTTGTCCCTAATTTCTGTGTTATGCATCTTATCAAATAATGTTTTCCCCAGAATAGTTCTTAAGATCTTAATTTCACATGTGCCTTTTTGCACGCTTTATATTAGCTTTACCTGTATCTGTCTATCTATGTAACGGAATCTTTGAACATGATTTTCATTCACTTAAAAACATTGGATCGACTTGAAACTTTGTGTACTTGTAAAGGACCCATGACAATACAGTAATGTTATAATTTGTTTCTAAAATCCTGTCCAGAATCATCAGAAAATCAAAATAATAAAAACCGGTGTAATAGGTTGCGGAATTATCGACTTTTTAGACAATCGTTGTAAGAGCTCAGTTGGTAGAGCGGTGGACTGTAGTGGTATATAATTTCAGTAATCCATAGGTCGCTGGTTCAAATCCGACCCGGAGGATTTTTTAGAAGAGTATTAAGCAATTAAATTTTCATGGGATTCCGGTTTATGACAATCAATTAAACTAAAAAAAATAATAATATTTTAAAAAAGTAAAACCACAAGCTGTATTAGAATACCAAACTAAAAAATAAAAAAATAAATTAATAATAGTTTAAAAAACTAAAACAACACGCTTTATTAGAAAACCGAACTATAAAATGAATAATAATTTTAAATTTCAACACGCTTGGGGTAAAATTAAAGTGGTCAACAAAAAAAATTATCTTCAACACATCTAAAATAAAAGTAGAGTTATCTAGAAAAAATTAATTCTACCATCAAAAGCGTGGGGTGTTTTTATGGTCTGTACGTTTTCTTCTTAGAGACATTACTTTTACCAATATCTGTTTATTATCAAATGTATTAATTGATATAGAGCGCCCCACGCTTTTGATGGTACAATTTTTTTTTTGTTGATAACTTTAGTTTTATTCTAGATGTGTTAAAGATGATTGTTTTGTTGACCACTTGGAAATTGAAATTATTCTTCATTTTTTAGTTCGGTTTTCTAATAAAGCATGTGGTTTTAGTTTTTTAAAACTATTATTTACATTTGTTTAGTTTTTGTTGTATCCGCCCTTTTGTTGCATCTTAAATATGTTAAATACGAATTTGGTCAATGGATTTAACAAGAACAGCCGCAACTGAAAAGAAAATTTGCTGAAAACTGTACGAACTCCTCTCAACTCTTGTCCTTCTCAGCAAATCGATTGCGACAAGAGGACAACGGGTGTTCCACTTACCATCTTCAAGAACTTGTGGTCGTTTCGGGCAAGTTTTTCTTTATTTGAACTTGAAGCAGTCAATACCAGACCTCTTTTCTCGCTTCGTTGTTTCATTTTTTCCAAGTTTGAGATCCTTTGACCTTGTGTATGGCCATGGCCATTAGAGTTTTATCTGTTGAATTTCATGAACGTTTTATAAATTGTGGACGTTTGTCTACTGCAGACGTAATCAACCCGTTGCTCTGAAGAGCGAGGCCGAGTTGCTCTGCTCATGTAGGCGAGAACCATGAGTTAGGAAGACCAACAGATACAAGAAGTGAAGACAGTGGCCGTTCCTAGAAATTCGCAGAAGTAAAGCTCCCATAAGAATTGATGTGAATTGCATTACTTGGACTACCACATATTTTAACCGAAGACATTTTCGTTGCGACGCTACACTAATATTGTTTAAATTACGAATTAAAAAAGTATGTATGGTACAAAATAAAAGTTTGTACGTTTTTGATCTGTCATTTAAGATTTCTCTATCGAATAAAGTAAAATATTAATAAAAATTAAACATGTATATTCAGGTTATAATTTAACATCTTATTTATCTGCGTTTTCATTTGTTCCCATTTGAATCCCTTCTCTTGCATTGTGTAAGTATGTCTTTCTGCCTCATCCCAGTCTCTCTTTATGGCGGAGTCCATTCTAATATTGTCAATTTCTGTCTTTCTTCCAATATGTTGTAATACGTGCTTTTACCATTTTAGTTGCTTACATTTAATGAAATCCAAAATCGAATTTACAGAATTACAGTACCCGTAATACCTTGTTGAATTTGTGTAAATTTGTTTCCGATTTTATGCAATTTTCAAAAACTTGATCATCACCTTATGAAATGTATTTACGCTCATATTCACATTGGGTGCATGTCATAACGTACTTGATTAAGACAATACGCTACAAGACGGAAGGTCGGGGGTACGAGTTCCGATGGAGACGGATTTTTAAACTGGTCAAAATCCTCTGGTGGCACCATGGCCCACCGTGCCGAATGTTTATTAAAGTGGGAGCCTTAACGTCCTACTATCCCAAGGGTCTCGTGAGACCTGCCGTGGGATCCATTTATCTATCCACATTATGATATATATTTGTATATCCTATAGTTTTTATACAGGGAGTTTCTAAATTAGACCGACAAACTTTGGGATCGTTAGGTAATTTTCATTGAATCATATTTTGTTAAGGAACCTATAGGCTGTGACGTTTCGTTTCAGTGCAAGAGAGGTCTTAGAGGAAGGGGTAGAAGGAAGTAGGTAAGTGCAAATAACAAGTCGTTTGTGTCACATAATACTTTACAGACAACAGAAACAAAATGTAGGTAATTCTAAAAAAAAATACAGTATTGCATTGTCAAGATGGATCCAGTTTATTGTGTCCTCACAACACACGTCCATCGATATCCATACAAACAATGCACCGATGTGCCATACTTTGTCGTAGCCTTCCAAAGATGCGAGAAGTTTCCCTTATTTCAGCTGCTGCGCTGACAATGCGTGCTACAAGATCTTCTTCAGAGTCGATATTGGTTGCATACACCATTGCCTTCATGTAGCCCCACAAAAATAAATATAGCAGGTCAGGTCAGACTAGCATGCCGGCCAGGCAGTGGTCGCACCAATAGCTACCCAACGAGCGCAAATGTAGCTGTCAGATTGCCAACAGATCGTACCAATGGATGAAAATAAACTTGCTGTAGTTGATGCCGAATGCTACTGAGCTTCGGAAGTAAACAAACCAAGCGATAGTAGCAATGGCAACCTCTCTTGTACTGAAAGGAGTGTTTATCCGTTTCCTTCAAACCTTTCCTGCAAGATCCCTCTAGCACTGAAACGAAGCGTCGCAGGCCATGGGTTCCTTAACAAAATATCCTTCAACGAAGGTTATTTATCTGGTCCGAAAGTTTGTCGGTCTAATTTAGAAACACTCTGTATAGTGAAAAAAGTTATGAGAATTAAAACCAGATACACCCATATTTGTTTTATTCTTGCTTCATTTTATTTAAACTTTGCTACTTTTGACTCCCATTTAGTTATCGTGGTCTATTTTCATCATGGGGGAAATGTCGTGGCATTAAAGCTAATATTAGAACTGGATTTACGTTTGAATTGTTTCCTTGTTACTCGTTAAAAATAAGTAAGGGTTTCCTAGTTTACAAGTTAAAATTGAGTAGTTGCAGAGGAAATCCGTATAACATTGATAATTTCGGATAAATTAGAAATGATAGCCGGTGTAGAAACTTGGAGCGTTAGAAGTTAGAGCGTTGAACCTCGTGTTGTTCATAAGTGTTATACTGAGCAATATCGGGAACAACTGCTGGCACCAGTTAACTAATTTAACTTGTTGTGTCTGATGCTGTACTTACCGTTTCCTAAGCTGAGCATTTTAAACTTGTAGGTACAGTATATACTTCCCCAAGTGCAAATTACTTAACTAAACATACTTCCGTGAGAAAAGTATCTCCAACACCATCATTATTAAAGGAAAAGTTATTAAATATTTTCAACATTTTTTAAAAGAAGTTACCTCACTATTTGCTTAGTTCAAATTATGCAGTGAATTAAAAAAAATGATCATGCAGCTAAATAGTTTTATTAAGGGTAAAAAAAATGTCCCAAACGATAAACATGGTTATTATAAAAATATGCTTCATATTTCATGGTACTTCTAATATTAATGTATAAACTAGTTATATTTCCATCCTATATGATCCATAAAAATTACAAATATATAAAATACTAGCTAATACCCGGCATGCGCTCCTACGCCTAAATAAATTAAATGTTTTTATGTTTAGTTGATTAAGTAAAAAAGATAAATAATTACGGGTATATATTTATATCGTAATTATTTTTAGAAACCCAGTGCTGATTACCGGCGTTGCCCGGTAATCTACTTATCCCGATCTTCTTGGCATCAATAAGCTGAAAGACAAAAACGGTTATTGTGAGTTATCCATGAAAGATAGACATATGCTGTCGCAAACTTTTTTGTAGAATTTTTTTGAGATATTCAATTCTGTATACATTAATTTGGTGTATTTGTTATGGTTTAGGCAGCGTAAGTCATTTAAGCGTCCAAAAAGCTATGTTATTTAGTGCATCTTTAGTATGTACGGTTATATGTTATACATGTTTATTGTCTAAAAAATCTCTAAATGATGGTAAAAACTCCCATTCGAATCGGTCAAATAGTTTTGAGTCATAATAAGACAGACTCACAGACACTCATTTTTATTGTACAGTGCGATCAGTATGGCACTGGACAGCAGACGCGGGGATTTAACTATACACTGCTGACGCGCTTGCGGCGGGGAACGGACAGCGTAAGATCGCGATGATACAATAACACACATTTTCGTAACTTTTTACAAATTGTCGTACTTTATAACTTTATTGAAGCAGGTGTTGGAACTGTTCACCTTCGTTGTCCATACATTTTTGACACCTCTTTATAAAATTTGTTGTACATATTATGAACGTGACGGAATTTTTACACCCGGGAATCGTGTTTCAAAACGACTTCGTACTTGGCTGGCAGACTGAGTTAACAAATATTGATCATAAATAAATACATGTTGTTCAGTAGAAAAAATATTAGCCATTATACAGTTTACACTTTACACTCATACACACGTGATTCACTTTACACTTATGTTTTTTAAGATCATCATCATCATCATAGTACATTCACGAATTTAGGCCATTTGTTGACCTGTTTCGGCCTCAAGAGAAACACCATCCAGAAGTCTTTTGAGTGGACGTCCTGGTCTTCTTCTTCCTGCAGGTTGATATCTTAGCATTAGTTTGGGTATTCTGTGATCTTCCATTCGATGAACATGTTGTATCCATCTTGACTTATAATCAGAAATTTTGTTTTCTAAAGATTCCATGTGTAATTCTTCTAAGATGTCTTCATTTTTTTTGTGATCTAGTAGTGTGTATCCTGCAGTCCTCCGAAGATATCTCATTTCAGCAGATCTAAGTCTCTGTATATCCTTCTGTTTCAACGTCCATACTTCGCTACCATACAAAAGAGTTGGAAGAGCCAGTGTTTTATACACTTTCAGTCTTGAATGCTTTTGGACTAACTGTGGCTTGAAGATAGAATTTATTAACCCTAAAATTCTTAAAAATTTAGATATTTTTGCATTTACATCCTTTTCTTCTTCATATGAGATATTGCATCCTAGATATGTAAAATTATTCACCTGCTCCAAAATTTTATTGTCCAGTACAATTTTACTTCTGACAGGATCTACACCTTGAAATGCCATAATTTTTGTTTTTTCTGTAGATATCTTTAATCCATATTCTTCTGTAATTCTGTTCTTATTTAAGATACAAATTTTAAAATTGAAATACGTTATAGGCCTATATACGTTATCCAGTTTACATTATACACACGCCATTCAGTTCACAAGGAAAAGCGATCAAGCACCTTATCTACTCGAGGTACACTAGCTGACTGTGAATGCGTTGGATGTACTCATAAACTGCTGAGTCAGAGCACGTGCCTGCACGTGTAAGCCTTCGTTATCGCACAGCACTAGCCCCACGTCTGCCGTCCACTACTATACTGATCTCACTGTATAAAGACTAACCATTATTATTTTGCTGTTGCTTATCCCATGTTCTTCTAAAGCAAGTCCATGAATTTATTGTTTTTAAGTACTTTTATTGCATCGGCAGGTTGATTCCAGAGATACATTGCTGACCTGTTCATGCATTAGAGTGTATGATGAAATAGACTCTTCTTTTTATTACAACGTACACAGTACTAACGCCAGCAGTATAACAGTAGTGCAGAACACATAAAACAGTTAATGGTTCCGAAAATAAAATAATGAATAGTAGAAGAACCTAAAATTATCATTACAGTTGAAAGAAATAACAACAGAAGAATATCCTAAAATTATTGTTCGGTTAAATAATGAATATGTTTGCCGCGGTGGACTGGTGGTTATCCTCCTTGCCTCTAGTTTCGAGGGTCGCGGGTTCAAACTTGGCCAGGGTAGATGGGTTTTTTAGGATGGAAAAATCCAAGTAGAAAGTCCTCCAGGAGGAACTTCAAGCCATGGGTCCCGAGTCTGAAGATTATCAGGCTCGTAAAAGATCCATAAGTCTGAATAAAGAGGCCTCTAAGTAAAACTTACCGACATCATCGTCCTGGTAATATCTTACTGTAGTTACCAGTTAGATGTCTCATTGGGTCGGTGTGATGACCGCGTGTCATCCATGACATCTACGAGTAAATAAGGTAACTATAAATTAATTTGGTCTAGTAACTCCTTACAAAGGAGAGTTTATGGCTCAACAATGGGCTACGTCATTATAGATAGATAGATAGGTAAATAATAAATGCAGATCAGTATCAGAAATATTCGAAAATTATTCCAAAGTTCGTAATTTCCTAGGGCAAAATAATTACTGTGAGAAAGTGGCCTGAAGGAATTATTTGTCAATAAAAAAATAATTTATTGATAAATTACCCACTGTTTGATCACTTTTTTTTGTCCTGCGCCGTAGCCGAGTGGTGAAGGCGAAATTCCTTGGGCCTCCGTGGGGGAAGAAATTTTCTCGTGGAATATCGATCTAATGGGACCAGTGTCCACCCAACATCCTGAGGAACTTCGTTAGTTTCAATAAGTAGCGACTATATTGAGACAGCTGTAACGGCTGGAGGACCCGATATGCTGACCTCTGTGATTAACACTAATGTGAGGACAGCAATCGGCTGATAAGCCAAGGAGCTTGTAGGCCTGTCGCGCTATGGAGTTTGTTTTTGATAAATTTTCACACTCTAATAATTCCAATATAACAAGAATACATTTTTAGTAACATGTAGTTGAAACACTTGTCATATTTTATATATTCTTGTAAGCCCATGTTTCCCTTAACAGATATTTAGGCGTTTTACCCCTGCAGGGAAGAATTTGAATCATACTAATTTAGTTACACTTGTTTTTGGTATAGTTGTAATTGGAGTGGTCCGGGAAAATTCGGTAAATTTTACTTAGATGCCTTTTCATTCAAGCTTAAGGATTTTTTACGAGCCTGAAAATGTTCAGACTCGGGACCCACGGCTTAAAGTCCCTCCCGGATGACTTGCTCCTTGGATTTTTCCATCCTAAAATCATCTACCCGGCCGGGTTTGAACCCGCGACCCTCGAGACCAGAGGCAAGGAGCATAACCACTAGTCCACCGCGGCCGATCATATTTTATATAAGATTTAAAAAAAATCTAAATCACCATATTCTAATCCATAGACGACCAACCATAAATAAATAAAATCTCCTTTCCCATTTATATATGTGGGAGCTCATAAATGAAGATTTCTCGAGGTCTCCTGGCCATTTTACGTCCAAGCAACCTCTATCCGCAGTAAATTGTATGAACGCAAATGAGTTAAAAGGGGAAAATGAAGTCCCCACAGTGAGCTAAGAGCGGTGAAGCCTGGTAATAGAATTTAACTCTTCTTGAAAATAATGACATAAAATAATCTTGAACCCATGATGCGTAAAACCTTTATTGGCTTACCGGTGTTAAGTAACATATGCTGAAAATGAAACATATATTTAAACATATTTTGTAGTATCTATAAGGATTTAGTATCTATTTATTTAATCTCATGGACAAGAGGTAATCCTAATCTCTTCGACTCAAGTAGAATGTATAAATGTTATATTATATAATTACAATATTGCAAATAAAACACTAAATGTGTAAATGGAAAATAGATTAAATTAAAATAATAATAATAATAACAATAATAATAATAATAATAATAATAATAATAATGTTTTATGTACAAAATTTTAATGTTTCATATTCCTGTGCCTAAAGTTTTATTTTTCTTCTCCACTCGTCTCTATCCATCCACTACATGTCCTCCAGTCCGCTTGTTCTCATTCCAGTTCTACTTTCTTGCATCCAGGAGTTAATAATAGTAGGTCCCTAATAAAAGAAATAAAATTAACAGCACAATAAATACGAGTACATTCTAATATGAATATAAATAAATATGAAAATAAATATAATGTAATTATAAAAATAAATTAAACGAAAAATAAAATCTAAGATACTAATCAGTAAGTTACCTTATTGTCATTATTACCATATATTTTTTTTTCAATTGTGAATAAGACAAAATAGGAATATCCTAAGTACTTATATTTATTTTTTTTATTTTTTTAAGTCCTTAATTATAATCCTCTGTCTAAGGGCTTATTTTGTCTCTTCTGTCCAAGTTGTGCCCTTTTTTTCTTTGTTTTGTCCTCTTAGACGCCTTGCAATTTAAAATTCTTGATCTAAAGATTTCTTGTTTAGTAAAGTTCATCTTCATGAGAAATAATGATTGCTAATTTTGAAAATTTTTTACTTCACACATCTATTTTATATTATCTATGCTTGTGCTTTACTCTTATTTTTGTAAAATTCAAATGTTTATTTCTTTGAGTCCTTTGGAATTCATTCGTTTGATATGTCGATAAAATTACCGCATAACAATAATTTGTATTTATATGTAGCACGATTGGTATAATGGTACTGTACATCAACTATATGTAGACTACAAAAAAGCATATGATTCAATTAAGAGGGAGAAGTTATATAGAATCCTCTTGGAGTTCGGAATTCCTAAAAAGTTAGTTAGACTTATACGAATGTGTCTAAATGGCACAAAGAGTAGGGTGCGTGTACGCAAACAGTTTTCGGACACTTTTGAAATCCAGAATGGGTTGAAGCAAGGAGATGCAGTATCTCCTCTACTATTTAATTTTGTACTAGAGCATGCCATTAAATCTTTAGAGAACGAAGAAGGCTTACAACTCAATGGTATTAATAAGCTGTTAGTTTATGCTGATGATGTAGTTCTATTATCCGATAGCGAGGAGATACTAAAGGCCAACACGCACACACTATTGAGTAACACTAAGAAATTAGGACTGGAAGTAAATATCAACAAAACTAAATATATGATCACACGTAGAAATACATTATATAATGGAAATGGACAGCTAATGACAAATGAGGGAAATTTTGAGGAAGGGGCTGAATTCAAATACCTAGGAACAATAATCACAAATAGGAATGAGATGCACAAAGAAATTAAACATAGGCTCAATTCTGGAATTGCGTGCTATTATGCATTGCAGAGACTCTTGATGTGCCAACTCCATTCAAAAAACGTTAAACTGAAAATATATAAAACTATTATTCTATCAGTTATATTATATGGATGCGAAACATGGATTCTTACTTTAAGGGAGGAAAGGAGATTACAAGTATTTGAGAAAAAAATACTTAGGAAAACTTTTGGACCAAAGAGAGATGAACAAACAGGTGAATGGAGAAGACCACAAACAATGAACTACATGGTCTTTATAGGAAGCCAGATATAATAAGAACAGTTAAGTCTCGTAGACTGCGATGGGCAGGACATGTTGCACGTATGGGGAATGAAAGACTTGCATGGTAGCTTCTTGTAGGAAAGCCAGAGGGAAAACGTCCAGTTGGTAGACCAAGAATGAGGTGCGAGAATAGCATTAACTATGCTTTGAGGGAAGTAGATTATACAGGGAATGATTGGAAAACATAGGCTCAGGATAGGGATATATGAGAGCTTATGCCCGCGCGGCCATGAACCTACGAGTTCGATAGTGCCAGTGAGTTAGTTAGTTAATCATATTATTATTATTATTATTATTATTATTATCATTAAAATTATTACAATTATATTATAATTATTATTGTAATTATATTATTATTACTGTTATCACAATTATTATTACGGTTATTATTATTATTATCGCTATTATTATTATTATTTATTTATTTATACTAATGTCGCATTTATTATTATTATTACTTCTATTATCACTACTATTATTATTATTACTACTATTATTACTGTTATTATTATTATTATTTATATTATTATTATTATTACTTCTATTATCACTATTATTATTATTATTATTTATTTATACTAATGTCGCATTTATTATTATTATTATTATTATTATTATTATTATTATTACTTCTATTATCACTATTATTATTATTATTATTATTATTATTATTATTATTATTATTATTACTACTATTATTACTGTTATTATTATTATTATTATTATTACTACTATTATTACTGTTATGTATTAATTAATTTTACGGCTGTGTATAAGAACATGGGAAACATAAGCAAACATTTCAAATTAGCTCTTGTGACAAATGTGTCTTTGACAAATGTAATTATCGAGTGTGTTGGGTGGAGGAAATAATATTGTAAAGGGGACGTTTCCTCTGTCTTCATTTCATATGTTCCCTCAATTTCGTCTCTTACTTAGAAGATTGTGAACTGCGGTTCTTTCTCCTGGGCATCTTAACATATTTCTGATCTGTACTACTTTGATCCAGAATTCTGAGATATTTTCCACATACTGACAATAACATAAATCCTAATTTATGTTAATTAATTTCTAGAAACTTTATAATTACACTAAATAAAACATTTTAAAGTTCGGTTGTAAATTTTGAATAAACTACAAGTCGTTTAGTAGCACCTTTTACAATTGTTTAAAATAATGTTTTTGAAAATACGTAAAAAGTTTGCTGCCCACGGATCGATGAACTGGAAGATTTGGATGTAAATCAGAGAAACGATGTGAATTAAATTGTGCGAGGGTCGGTAGGCGTATCTGTGCTCTTTTTTTTTTTCACGACTGACTCCATATTGCTCTCTGAGGACGCTCTTTACCTGAATTTTAAAATGAGCTTGGCGTATTTTTACGGTTTCCCCAAATGTTCAATTGATAATTCTAGAAAAGAAATATAAGGTCGTTATTCCCAGGGGAAACACTCTGCTAGTAAAACGTGTATGCGAGTCTGTCGTAGTCGTATCCCTTTAAATATTAAAAGAGTATTAACCCACATACCCTTTTCTGTTTAGAACACAACAAAAGTTGATACTCACTACTTCGAAATATCTGTTCGTATTTCGATGATATTCTTAATTTCCTCATTAATTTTGAAGTATATATATTTATATATCAATAAAAACACTTTATCATTCATTGGGACTAAATTAATATAATTGTATTGTTTTCTTACAATTGCCATGTTTCTATTGAGTATTTTATATGAAGTATCGGTCCCTGAAATCATATGACCATCATCATCATTATCCTTCTCATTATCATCATCATCACCATCACCATCATCCTTCATCAGTGTGGAAAGCAACGGGAAGCTACCACACCTACAATTCCCTAGTAAAGCTGCAAAACATAGCATGAAAATGCTATGATTGCAGTGAATGACCTGCCCTCGGTCAGAATTACTGTGGATGTATATGAAGTATTGTAATTATTTTAAGGGGGGTAGAATTTAAGTTTGAATATATCTAACTTGCAATTATCCGAAGAGTGAGATTAAAATTAATTAATTTATGAATGTAGTCCACAGTTGCGATTTCGGGATAATGTCGTTGCTTCGTAAGCAGCAGCCCGGATTCGAATCCCGGTCGCATCAAATTTCCTGGGTGAGGTTTTTTGTCAGAATTTTATTCACTTATAAGACAAATGTCGGTGCCCATCCACCATCGTGGGGCATTTGGGTAGCTACAATAAGAGCGACTCCAGGTTGAGAACACCAGATATAACGCTGGGGGACTCGACATGCTTACCACGTCATCCCTACACTGGCTTATGATAGTCTACCTCTGTGATTAACACATGTGGACATGAGACCATCAGCCGGATGTTAGGCCAAGGGACTTCTAGGCCTGACGCGCTTGGAGGTTTTTATAAGACAAATTTCAGGAAACTTTAAGGCTCAAATTTTCCCCGAACATCAACTGGCCATCACAATTATCCATACCTTATTCGCCTTGTGCATATGGATAAATTATTGAATGGTCCGTCTTTTATTAAATGTTCTTGTTGTCTCGGATGTGGTCCTGGCATTGAACTGAAAACTCATCCAGGGAGGCTCTTCGTGTCCTTGTATGGTTAAAAAATATGTGTGCGTTCCAAGTTATAAATGCTCTTCAGAAAGATCGTGTCCCCGTTATTCTGCCACTTCGTTCTTGCCGTAAATGCTGGGCGCTTTCCCCTCAGGATTGCCTGCAAGGAGTTTCCATGCCTTCTTTCATTTCCCATTAAAGCCACAGGTCCTGCCCATCACAGTCTACGAGTATTAACTGTTCTTATTACATCTCGTTTCCCATAAATAACATGTAGTAAACTGTTAAGTGTAGGCCTACGTCTTCATTTACCTGTCTGTACGTCTCTCCTTAGTCCAACATTTTTTCCTAACGGCTTTATTCTCAAATTCTCATCATCTTTCTTCATCCTCGTATAATAATAACGTTAATATACATCAGTTTAATATTTTTTAACCTAAAATGAAACAACAAGGGTCCCTCAATGCATAATAGTATAGGTGTGCAGAGTTAAGCCTATGTTTAATTTATTTATGCGTCATATTCCTATTTGTAATTATTATTCTTAGATATTTGGGTTTAATCACTTCAAAATTTCCCTAATGTTTCATTAAATTTTATTTTAAACTATATTATATATTTTTATGTGTGGACAAATATTTATGTTTATTAATATTAACTTCGGCGACTCCGTGGCGCAAGCGGTTAGACGCTCGCCTCTCACCGCTGGGGTCCCGATATCGAGTCTCTGTTACTCCATGTGGGTTTTGTGGAGGACGAAACGGAGTTCGGGCAGGTTTTTCTTGGGGTTTCCTCCCGTGATGGTGTGTCAGGCGTAGTCGGCCGGCACCCTTGTCATTCACAGACCTCTACATAGTGAGCTCGTCTCATCTCATCCCACGATCCGACCCTGAGTTGGACACGAGTTGAGGGTATCTATCTAATATTAACTTCCAACTCCAGTTTCTTAGAGTTATTTAATAGATTGTTTGTGTTCACTTTTTGGTAGACCTATTTCCTCATTATCGCCATATAATGCTTGTTATGTATTATTAATCAAGTTGTAGATAATTCATCATAAAAATATGCTAACAGATTTTCAATACCATTAGTTTTGTGCCTTCTTTTTCCTCTAAATATTTTGACACTACTTGATACAAATTTTAATAGCAGAATTGCATTAAACCATTGTGCATTTCAAAAGTATCTGAAACCTCTTTGCCTAATCGTATCTCTTTGTGTCATTTAGCCACATTCGAATAAAACTAAATGAATCAAAAGCCTTTTTGATGACTTCGTATAATAGTTGTACAGCGCTGTCATATTTTCATGTCTCTCAATTTTTTGTTGGGAAGCCTTTGGGAAAAAAAATTAGGAAAGCCTAAGCATAATTGGGAGAATAATATTCGGATGGATTTTTAGGAACCAGACACCTGATATATGTACTAGTTTCAATTGGTTAGGGATATGGATTAATTAGAGGGTCTTAGAAAAAGCCGCATTGATCCTATGGGTTCCATAAGGAATCATTAATCAGAAATTGTTGATATAAAATATTTATTTGCTCCTCTGAAAACTTTCATACGCTTCTGGTTAGAATATTTAGTTGTCAGTCTTCAAATATTCACTTATAAGTTGTCTACCAATTTAAATTTGTACAAGAACAATCCAGTAATTTTGCTCGTTTGCACAGTCGTGTATCTGTCAGCATTCCAAGAGAATCGATATGAATATCTTCTTAGAGATAATAAAGTAAACCAATAGATGCTTAAGGCGGCCGGCGCTGGATATTGCTGAAGCTTTTTACTTAATTATAACCCATAGCGTTCAGAATAAATAGTACGTATTGGCATCGCATAGAAACTCATTTCGATATTAAATTACTTATTTTACTACATTTCATTATCATATAAAGCATTTGAAGGTTATACAGAATAATTCCAAAATACAGTAAAACCTCTTAACCAAACATCGCTTAATCGAAACTCGGGTTAACCGAATCATCGAAAAACAAAAATGTTCGGTATTTTAATAAACGACGTATAGTAAAAATGTTACAAACCGTTTTAACTTCACAGTAAGGCTAGGAATGATGGTTTCATCCTATTTCTCACAAATATTGTTAATGTAATGGAGTAAATAGCTTTTCTATGTAACCTAACTAATCAGTCTGCATAAAATGAAACTACCGCAATTCTCTATTTATTATAATAAAATTTAAATTACATAATACAGAAAATTAATACTTGTATAACATACACTTTCATTTCACGTTCGAAAATGACATAAGTTTGATTTCGTTTTAAATTATTCTAATATGTATATAATTTTTTATCGTCTAATTTTTGACTAAATCAATACAAATGTTACATTATAGTAATTATATTGTAGGCTTCTATGTAATTATTAATTTTTATTGTAGCTTAGTTGTAAGCCTAATTATTATTGTAAAGTTGATCCAACCTGTTTGAGTGGTAGACAAGACCCTAAGACTTTAACCCTGCCATGAAAAATAAATCTATTACTATTGTTTTATAATGATGATTATAATTATTATTACATGCTAGTTTTCTTGTTTGGGGGCATGCCGTAGCGTAGTGGTTAAGGTACTGCGCTACAAGCCAGAAGGTCGAGGGTTTTCAAGTCCCGGTGGGGTCAGGATTTTTAAACTGACCCAAACCTTCTGGCGGCACTATGGCCCTGGGGTCGACTCAGCCTCTAACGGAAATGAGTACCAGACGCTTGTTCTGGGGTAAAGGCGGCCGTCACGCAGGGCTGACAACCCGGCTGACATCAAGTGCCGATTGTTCAGAAAAAGTGGGAGCCTTAACCTCCTACTACCCGAAGGGCCTCCTGAGGCCTGTAGTGGGATTACTTTACTTACTTACTTTAGTTTTCTTGTTTTATCTGAAATGGTAACACATACACGCTAGGTTGACTATAACGGGAACGCGGGTAAACATTTTGATATAGCTAAAACATGAAAAAAATGTTTACAATAAGCGATGATTATCGGTAAGGTTAGTAAATAGTGGTCCGAGTCAAGATTCATTGATGATCATCAATATTAGTTTGTGCTTTATTTATTTTATTTATTTATTTATTTATTTATTTATGTTGAATATAAATACAGCATGGAAACCAAAGTAACAGGATCTTTTTTTTTATCAGGGGGTTTTCATATTACTTTAGAAAATATCAGAGAGAACATTGTACAATTTTACTTTTTTCATTTAAGAAAAATGGAAATAGAGTATTAGTGACGTAGACTATATGGAACCCCAAGGGAAGTATATGAATTCTAGTCACACAGGGATTTGGTGGGATATTTGGTAAAATGTCGGCTTGTTTTGCCTCAGAAACTTGATTCCCACGACACGTAAGCAGTATTCATTTATCCAGGACATGGGTTATGAAAGTTGTACACCTGGTATAATGCTATAATTCCCAGCAGAGAAGCGTGCAAAAGTACAGGTGCTTGGCAAAAAGAAAATTTCAGAATTTGGCACAAGACATTACACCTTACATTCAGTAGCTGGATGTCTTCCTCTGAATGTTCCACTTCATTTACAAAGTTTCACTTTTAAAATTTAAATTAGTCAAGCCTTACTTCATGTTTTGTTCATTTCATTCATAAGAACAGAGCCAAATAGCTTCTCCGCTTAATTCAACGATAAATGTTTACAGTGATTCATTAATTTTGTTACCAACTTTCAAGGACGAATGAGAATTGCATTTGGTAATTTTTTATAATCGATAATCTTTAAACTCACCTCTTAATTCAAATCAACACAATTTACCAAAATTTAATATTTCGTAATGAGCCTCGAAATGTTGTTTGAAGCTCTCAGAGATCTGGAAGTATTATTAAATATCAAAAATTACTCTCTAAGCTACCTTTTTACAACACATCATCGTAACTTGCCATAGAAACTAATTAAAGCGGCGACTGCTTACATCATTGCATATATTTATGCATTTGATCGTCGTATGACATTTATTGCATTCTCAGTAAAAGTCGAATTCTTCTTCTTCTTCTTCTTCTTCCGAATGCAGTATTGGGTGATGATGCCCGTTCTGCGACTACAAAAACTGATCTTTCCATCGGTTGAAGGGTCTTCCGAGGTCTCTTTTGCCTTTAGGGTTGAGGTGGTAAATCATCTTTGGTAAACGGGAATTTGACATTCTCTGGACGTGTTGGAACCATTTAATCTGACTATTTAACTCATGCCCCAAATGGGAGTAAATGACCAATCACGTTTCAATGATTTCTGTTTTACAACCAATCAGGGTCGTGTTTCACCAAATATTTATCAGTGTTATAATTACCATATTAAAGAAAGCTCCTCCTTTTTAATATTCTGAAATAGTATGATCTAGTTGCAGTGATAAACAAAAGAAGCAGATGAAGCGTACCTATCGTTTCTCATTTGTTTTCAAACATCGCCGTTTACATTAGATATATAAATATTTTAAAATAACTACAGTTAAATAATGATTTGTGAGTAAACAGCTTAATTTTATTCGTTAAATAGTCCTAACAAATGCCACTCTTGATTTCCAAATTCTCTAGATAAATTCACTCCTCACTTCGTGAGTCGTGAATTTATCGATAATTTGGAAATCACTCGTGGCATTACTTATGATAATTTTGTATATGTTCAACCATTTCCCTACTATTCCACTGCATCCTTATCTCATCACTTTTCATTCTATCCCTTAATGTTACTCCAGTTAGTGATCGGAGGAATCTCATTTGTGAACTATTAATGCGGGATTTATCTTTTGCTCGAAGTGTCCAGCATTCACTTCCGTATAGTAGAGCAGGTTTGGCTATGGCTTATGAAATCTCAATTGGATTTCTTTCCTCATTTGTTTTCCAAAATTTATCCTAATTATACCATTTAATCTGTTATATTTTTCTAAATTTGTTTCCACATCTTTTGATTATAAAACTGTGATATATTATTACCTAAATAATTAAAGTGTGTTACTTGTTCTATCGGTTTATTATTTATTATTATTTTTACTCTCGAAAATCCCTTTCCAGTGATTGCCATGGATTTGGTTTTATTTTCAGATATTTTCATGTTGTATTTTTCCAGGATGTTCTGCAATTTAAACACTGATCTCTGCAAATCATCTTCATTCTCCGCTAGAAGTACTTGATCATCTGCGAAGATTATTGTTTGTATTTGATTTCCTCTACATATTTTTACTCCTGGGGGGTTTCGTTTTTTCCACTCCTGGACAATTTTATTTAGATATAGAATAAACAGTAATGGAGATAGTCCACATCCCTGTCTTAAACCTTGGTTAATTTCAAATTTATCTGTTATTTTCCCATGATCTAACTTTACTTTTATAAATGTGTTTTCATATAAACTTTTTATAGCATTTATTAGATTATTGGGGACTTGGTAGCTTTCCAATATTTTCCACATTATGTCCCGTTTGACTCTATCATAGGCCTTTTCAAAATCTAAAAATAATATATATAGGGGATATTAAATTCTTTCCACTTCTCAATTAGTTGTTTTATAACAAATGTAGCATCGATACACGATCGGCCTTTTCGGAATCCACATTGTTCCTCTCCAATTTTATCTTCTGTAATTTTCTGAAGTTTTCGTTTTAAAATGGATGTATATATTTTAGATGCTGTTGTCAACAATGATATACCTCTCTAATTTGAGCAGTTACTTTTTTCTCCTTTCTTATGGATGGGTATTACTAATGATGTTTTCCAGTCCTGAGGTATTATTCCATGTGCCCATATATCATTAAAAATTTGTACCAATCTAATATAGAGTGGTTTCCCACCATATTTCCAAAGCTCCATTGGTATACTATCTACTCCACTAGCTTTTCTATTTTTCATTTTCTTGATAGTTTCTATCACTTCATCCAATGTTATAGCATTATATTCTTCTGTGGGACAGGGAGGTGTATTTGTTTCTTCTTCCTCTGCATATAATAACTGTCTGAAATGCTGTGTCCATTGTTCTGCTGACATTTATTGCATTCTCAGTAAAAGTCGAATTTATAAATATAATAGTATAATATGATGCCAGGTTGGGAAGTGATTTTTGTAGAATCGAGGGAAATGTTTAAAAACCGAGCGATAGCGAGGTTTTTAATTACCTACCTTCTGTAAATCACTTCACAAAAGTGCGTTGTAAATTATTTTTTGCGTGATGGTGTTTTCAAAATAATAGCTAATAATAAAATAATAACATCTTTGTTGGAAACATTTGCATTCACTATAAACAATTGACTAACTTTAATAGTGTGGGCAATGCTTATTAGTGAAACAACAGGAGGCTTTCAGAACAATTATTGATAATATGGCGGCAAGTACATATTTATTGTTTTATATTGTTTCATATAAAGTTCAGTTCATTTAAAATGCAGTGATTTGTTTCGTATAATGTATATTAACACTACCTTTTGGATATATTCTGTATATACAATTGTATTAGTATACATATAGGGCAGTGGTTTTACTTCCCACACGTGGGTTTGTAATATGCAATATTACAGTATAGTTATTTTATTACAGTATAGTTACTTAAGTTGGCAACCCCGAAATGTAGGAAGTTGAACTTTTAATCATGGTCGCCATTGCTGTAAGTACGATAAAACACGCTATCGCTCGAAAAATATTTTAGTATATAAAACAGCGATTCATCCATATGGATGCGAAAAATGGTCTCTTATTGAAGTGAAGATAACAAGTACTTGAAAATAAAGTCCTTGAGGAAATTTTTGGGCCGAAGACAAGTGAACAAGCAGATGGAAAAAACTACATAACAATGAGCTACATAATCTTAATTGGAAACCAGATGTAATAAGAAGAATTAAGAATCGTTGACTGCGATTCGCTGGATATGTGCAACTAATGGGTATGAATGAGGAACATGGAAACGTTATGTAAGAATACTAGAGGTGAAAGAGTCCAATATGTAGAAGAAGTATGAGGTGGTAGAAGAACATTTACCGTGATCTGAAGAAGGCGAAGGAATTATTATAGACTATTTAACTCATGCCCCAAATGGGAGTCCATGACCAATCACGTTTCAATTATTTCTGTTTTACAACCAATCACAGTCGTGTTTCGCCAAATATTTATCAATATTAAATTTACACACATTAAAGAAAGCTCCTCCTTTTTAATATTCTGAACAGGTCTGACCATTATTTTGCAGTGATTGAGCCTGTGAGAAATACGGCTACCAGATTGTATAAATAGATTTCAACACATAGCGCATGCGGGAGTTAATATAAAAACATTTGTAGCAATTTATTATACCACCAAAAAAAGAAACCACTGTTTGCACTTTCTTAAATGTATTTTTTTCCCAGGTAATAATCCAGAAAAATATAATTGTCATATTTACATCATACGACATCAGAAATGAATTAATATACAGTTTGATGTGTTTATTTTTTTCTCCAGTAGAGAGCATTCTTACAATATTACGTTCCTTTGGCAATAAATAGTATGATCTGGTTGCAGTGATAAATAAAAGAAGCAGATGAAGCGTACCTATCGTTTCTCATTTGTTTTCAAACATCGCCATTTACATTAAATATATAAATATTTTAAAATAACTATAGTTAAATAATGATTTGTGAGTAAACAGCTTAATTTTATTCGTTAAATAATCCTAACAAATGCCACTCTTGATTTTCAAATTCTCTAGATAAATTGGAAATCACTGGTGGCACTACTTATGAACATTAGCTCAGGATACGGATGTATGAAAATCATAAATTCACGCTTCCATGAATTTCCAGGTTCGATAGTGCCAGTGAGATAAGTAGTCATTTAATATTTCAGTAAAGTATTTTGAAATACGGTAAACGGAACGGGCAAGTTAGAATCCTGCCAAATGGTTCCTCCAAAGTTTTGTTCCGCAATATGAGATACCAGAAACTCCAGTCCTTCTTATTTTGTTTTCTTTGTTACTTCAAACTAGTCAAGATCATTTTAAAAATGGAATAGAAATCTAGCCTTGTGTTACTGGGCTCGCTACTCTCCAGATATCATCCAGCTACTGTTGTTGGAGAGTAAGGAACAACCTTCTGCTGAGGATGGGATTGGACCTGATAGGTTTAAAATGGTTTAATTATTTCAACAGTTGAGGAGCTTGCAAAACAAGGTACACCCTTAGTCAAAAAAAAATGAGTCATCTCTTGAACGCATATTTCTTCTAAGTCCTACTCGACACAGCGCTGGGTTCACACTAGTAAACTAGTCATAATTGTGCAGGCCCTGAGCTACTGCGTTATGTGGCATGAACTGAGTGAAGATACTCCTACGTGCCCTGTTAGGTCAGAGGTAAAGCGGTAAAGCATGCAATCACTGTTAATGAAGGTCGCAGGTTCGCGTCCTCAATTATGTAGTTTTTTTCGTGATATTTGTATTAAAACGTTTCATGAATTAAATACATTTTATTTTGACAATTGAACTAAATCAATGTTAATGTCGTTATTGTAACAATTATTTTACCACATTCAGGGTTTGTTCTAGGTGATGTCAGTGAATTGATTTTAATAGACTGATGCGCACACGTTCTGCGCAAAAGCAACAGCCTCTAACAAGTTTGTTTATAATGAACTCTAATTGCCCTGCAGATGCACAAAAGACGAAAGATGGTTTATGGGCACAAATTCAGGACGTCTGGGATGCTCTAGCCGAAAGTCCACATGACTGTAGAAATTTGATTGCGTCAATGCCCCGCAGATCTAGGGCGGTAATAGATGCTGAGGGTTCATATACCCGATATTAATTTTGTTAAAGTTTTAATTTTAGAATATATTATTTTCTTTATTCATTTAATTATTAGAAGGTTTTCATTTATGTGTTTTGTGTGTGCATTAAAGCTATAAATCTAAAATATAAAATTAAATATTAAACTATATTACATGCGAAATGCTATCCTAACATTCAGTCAAAAAAAAGTAGAACGGGAATCGAACCCGTGAGTTTACGAACGCAGATGTTGTGTGTTAAACCTCTCGACCACGGAAACACAGAAAGGCAAGCTCTCTCTTTTATGTTACTTGAGTGTGCACTGCGTTAACTATCAAACAACACAGTGCAGTTACTGAAAACGTGTTAATGTGAATAAGGCTTCTGCGAGTGCTCACGAAGTTCCTCGATCGGTTGATAGAATCAAGAGATGGCTCATCTTTTTGTCTAAGGGTGTACAATTTTATAATTTTATATTCCAATTTTTTTAAAGTTAGAATTGTTAGTCTTTACTCATCAGATAAGTTTTCTGCTATAAGGATCTAATTTAATTTGTTACTAAAATGTAATAACAAAGATGTTACGATTCTGAAAATGTGAAGATTACAAATATCGATTTCAGAAAATTAAAAATAAAATTTTGATTGTTATAGATCGTATTATCTATAACACTAAGCATGTTTCATTCTATCCGGCCTAGTGGTAACGTCGTTTCCTTAGACGCAGGGGAATATATACAATTTCCGGTTGGAACAAGCTCCTTCGAATTTTTTCCTCGTTTGTGAATAAATGTCAGTAAATGTTAAGACTCAAATAATTCCGGAACACCATCTGACCTTCAGAATTATATATATCATACTCGCTCTTTAGAAAACATACGTGAATTTACGGCGTGTCTTGTCTTAAATGTTCGTGTTGTCTCGGAGGTGGCCCTGGAATTGAGCTGATCACTCATCCAGGGAGGCCATCCGTGTCATTGGGTGATCAAAAAAGTATGTGTGAACATGACTTTAAAATCGTCTGTCGACAGGTCGTGTCTTCGTAAGGCCAGAGTTGCGGGAACATGTAAATGTACTTACAAGAGAGAAGTTAAACTAAGATAAAGAAAGAAAGAACGAAAAGGAATAAATACGTTTTAAAGGGGATTGAAAATTAGAGAGCACTGAAGAGAAATGGCATCGCGAATTTTTTTTCGCAATTGGTTTCATCAGCATAAAGTTCTCTTTTTCTAACAGAATGTACTACGAGAAGTGATCCTTGAATTTGACATATTATTAAGAAATCTAGTTTTACTTTGGAGCAGCATAAGTTGACCTTTGAGATGTTCTTAAAGCTCCATCCTTGTGCATGTTCAGTTTCATGCAACAGAGCGTTTTTTATTCAACAGCATGACCATTCCGCCTTCTCCATGTCTTTCATATTCTGGATTCACTTTCCACATATTCACGTAGTTAATGAAAGAAGGGCTTATATTTGTATAAAATTTAATATATTTTATTTTTGTTTTGAATACCTATAATAAAGGATTAGGGCTGTAGCTCAAACAATTTCTTATGAAGTAAAATTGGGATTGATTTTATTATCCTTAATTTTTTGGTAGGTAGTTATTCTTTATAAGGTAAAAAAAAATATGTTTTAGAAGTTTATTTGAATATCTTATTAGGATTATTTTTGTGATTTCTATATTCGAGTGAATTCGAATTACGTATTTAACATATTTATTCTTATTGTATTGTATTGTAAGCCTATGTTTTCCCTTTACAGAGATTTAGGCGCTCTCCCCCTACAGGGAAGAATTTGAACCATACTAATTTAGTTACACTTGTTTTCGTATAGATGTCATTTTGAGTCCTCCGTGATTAGCGTTCCGCCTCATACTGACATCTAGGAAACCAAGGTAGTACCAGGACGGAAAAATTCGGTAAATTTTGCTTAGAGGCCTTTTTCATTCAGGCTTAAGGATTTTTTTACGAGCCTGAAAATCTTCAGACTCGGGACCCACGGCTTAAAGTCCCTCCCGGAGGACTTGCTCCTTGGATTTTTCCGTCCTAAAAAATCCATCGACCACGGCCGGGTTTGAACCCGCGACCCTCGGAACCAGAGGCAAGGAGCATAACCGTGCGGCCATGAACCTACGGGTTCGATAGTGCCAGTGAGTAAGTAATAATAATAATAATAATATTAATAATAATAATAATATTAATAATAATAATAATAATAATATTAATAATAATAATAAATATGATCATCATTGTCTTCAAGGATTTTACCTGTTGACAGTTCCGACATAAAATTGCACACGCCAAATCTTTAAAGGTCGACCTATATTTATTGTCCACCTCGGTTTATAATATAAAACAGTTCTTGCCATCCTGATGCTTGACATGGTCTCTCCAATTTATTCTATATGTTTCTATTAATGTTGTGATTGGTTCTATGTCAATTATTTTCTGATATCAGTACTTCCTTTGTGATCCAATAATATATTAATACTGTTTTATTCATTCTGGTAGAGTTAAGGCCAATCACATACATACAAATTACAGATTTACAATAAAGTTATATATATATACATGGTTCACCGCTGTGGTCTCGAGGTAGCGTGCTGCCTTGTCACGCAGCGGGCCCGGGTTCGATTCCCGGTCGGGACAGGCTTCTCGGTGAGGTTTTTTCGGGGTTTTTCCTCAACTGTAAAACAAATGTCAGGAAGATTTAGGGCCCAATGACCCCCGAAAATCATTCGGCCATCATTATTAACCTTATCATTATCATCATCATCTTTCACCGGTGTGGAAAGCAACGGGAAGCTGCCACACCTATAATTCCCTAGTAAAGCTGGAAAGCATAGCATGAAAATGCTATGATTGCAGCGAAAGATGTACCCCCGGACAGAATTACTATGGATGGATATACAATATAAAATATAATAAATGTAAAAAAATATATTTAAACTTTTAATCTGGAATTTATTAGGTCTACATGAAACAAATTTTATGTGCTAGACATAATAATAATTATTTATTTATATATTTATAAACAAATTTACAATGTAAAAAACATCTTCCTGTGTCCAAAGCATTAAAAATGTTTATCATATTTCTCTATTCTTTTCTATCTTCCCATTTCAATTCTTCCAGACCTATCTCCCTCTTACCTCTTTTAATATCATCCATCCATTTAAATCTAGGTTGACCTCTCTTACCTTTTGCAGGTGAAATCCATTCCAAAGATATTATGTCACCAGAGACTATGATTTCCATACATCAATATATTCAGCCACTATCCCTGAAAAAAAAAAATTCACGGAATTTTGGCCAGTGTACTAACCACATGTCACCCCTATATTGGGTGAATATCATCTATTCCTGTGATTGATACATTGGATGTGAAGCCAGCAGGACTAGCCGAAGGACCTTCTAGGCCTATTTCACAATGTTTCTTTAGTTGATTTATGTTTCGTCTTAATATTGTATTGTTATGGATGATGCCCGGACATTGAGCTGATCAATCGAGGAGGCCCTTCATGTCCTTCTGCGGTTCAAAAAATATATGTCTGACCTACAGTTTAAAATACCTCTCACTGTTAAAGCCGGGTGGTTTGTGGCATATAAATATGCATTTAATAGGTAGATTGAGGGACTTGTATAATAAGTGCATTGCAATACAGAAGATTCCTGATGAATGGAAAATAAGCTACATAGTACCAATATACAAGAAGGGCGATAGAAGAGACGCAAAAAACTACAGAGGACTAAGTATAAATAACACATTATATAGAATATTTACGAAGTTATTAAAAACAAAGTTACAAAAAGATGTTAAAGACAAATTAGGAGAAGATCAAAATGGATTCAGACCAGGAAGGTCATGTGTTGACAATATATTTGCAATACAACAGTTAATTGAAAAACGGACTGCAGTTGGAGAAGAAACCCATTTGACAATGATAGATTTAGAGAAAGCTTATGACTCAATTCCGAGGAACAAATTATGGGAAGTATTGGAGAAATACAATATTGACAGAAACCTAATAGAAATTATTAAACAAACCTATAAAGATAACTCCGCTTATGTTAAAATGGGAAATATAATGTCTAATCCTATAAACACCTCAAAGGGATTGAAACAAGGGTGCAGTCTATCACCAATTTTATTTAATATTTATGTAGAATTTATATTAACGAAATGGAAACAAAGCTGCAAAGGTATGGGGATCCCAATAGGCAATAGATTTTTGCTGACATTACAATTTGCCGATGATCAACTGGTTTTAGCGCAAGACAATTTTGATATGGAATTCATGATAAAAAGGTTGAAAAGCACATATGAATCATGGGGTCTCACAGTAAATTTACAAAAAACAGAATATCTGGCAATAAATAGCAATGAAAGAGAAAACTTAGTATTGGAAGATGGAATCCAAATAAAGCAAGTGAAACAAACTAAATATTTGGGAATGATTATGGATAACATCGAAGGTATAGGCAAAGAGAACATAAAACATAGAATTGAATTGAGTAGCAAAATAATATCATCATTAAATTCCATATGGTGGGATAAGCATATTTGGAAAGAACACAAAAAAATATATTGGTAAAACATTGGTGGAATCTGTTGCAATGTACGGAAGTGAGGTATGGACAATCAATAAGTACTACAAGAATAGACTAATAGCTCTAGAAATGGATTATTTACGAAGAAGTGCCAGAAAGTCTAAATTAGAACGTGTCACAAATAAGGAAATTAGAAACAAAATGGAAGCAGAAGAAAGCATAATTGAAAGAATTGAGGAAAAGGAATTAAAGTGGTTAGGACATGTTTTAAGAATGGAAGATGAGCGATGGCCGAAGCAACTATATGAATGGCATCCTAACAGAAAGAAGAAAAGAGGAAGACCAAGGTTAACATGGAAGGAAAACATGAAGACAGTAATGCAAGCTAGAGGGCTAAGCATCGAAGATGCCCAAGACCGTAGGCTTTGGAGGTTTGGCACGGGAAGACGGCAGCAGCTGTAAAAACCCGAAGATAGATAGAGATTAGGTCAGAGGTTAAACTGAATTAAAAAATAATAAGATTATTAATTTTACTTTTTAAGTTAATACCGTTTGTTTTACAATGCATATTTTACAAGTTTTTACACACAGAAGTGAACATCTTAGCTCTAGTTGTGATATGAAATTAAATTCCTAAATGTACATGTGTCATTGTTACATTGAGTTTGAGAGGATTTAGTAAGCCAGAGCTCCTCACAAAGTATGAAAACTCTGATTGGCCTCCAGGGTAATGGTTCTATTGGAAGATGTGAGCTCTTTCCATCTCATAAAGTATCATCAGTGCGAAAATTCTCTTAACCGAGATAACAACCCCTTCATTTGTTCCATGACATCGGGTTCAAGAGGGTGTCACCTCGCTTTGTATAAAACCGTCACGTTCACACTATTAACTTCAAATGACCTATTGTAACAGATTAAAAGTCCGTGCTTCGAAGGAGGCCAAGCCATACATGCCTTACATAACCAGCCGAATTGTCAAACCTGAAGGTTATTTTACAATATATTTTTCCTATGTGTTATTTCTTGAAAGATAATGATAATGTTTTATATCTTCGTTTTGTTTTTATTCTCCTTCTTGTTTCTGTGGGGACTTAATAATAGTAATAATAATAATAATAATAATAATAATAATAATAATAATAGTAATAATAATAATAATAATAAATATATTAATAACATAACAATAATATATATTATTATTGTAATTAATAATGTTATTAATAATAATATAATTATTATCATTAATAATATTATTTGACTGATTTGGTATTTTAGCATTTTATGTTTTTTTAATGTGTGGGGAGCTGGCCCACAGCGTAAGCCCCCAACCTGGAGGATCAGGAAAATTTCTGTCTGGGTTTTCTTCCCATAGCCTTTGAAGATCCCTCTTCACCGCAAGGCAGCGTTTCTCTATTTCCCTTAGAAATAGGGTTGCCTCTTCCGCCAGATCCGCCGTGAAGAAGGACTCCTTCTTCGCCGACTCTGCCGTTGAGGTCTTCACCGTAACACTGGCTAGGGGCCCTTACAGAGTACTATCAGTCGGAGCCAAATGAACCCTGGTTTTTTACAAGGTTGTTACTCCTCCCCCTCCTACTTTCTCATCCGGGCTTGGGACCGGCCATGGCGGAGGGCTAAGAGGGCTAAGCATAGAAGATGCCCAAGATCGTAGGCTTTGGAGGTTTGGCACGGGAAGACGGCAGCAGCTGTAAAAACCCGAAGATAGATAGATAGAGATTATTATTATTATTATTATTATTATTATTATTATTATTATTATTATTATTATTATTATTAATGATATACATAGTCAATAAAAATCCAAATCATCGAATTAAAATTTAAAAGAGTGAACTAGTTTCAATAGCGATGTCATCATTATCAAGACTGATTATTGACTAAAGAAAAACAAACCAAAATAAGTAAACAAAATAATAAACCAAATTTTGACTAGTCACAAGACGAGATTAATAATTTAAAATTATTTTGTGACATCATAAATCTAATTCTCTTCTCTTCTAATTAAAGAAAAGAGAGCGCTGACTGGAATAGCGCTCATTATTCATAATTTTATTTTGATATTTATAAATTTATAAATTTTCAAGGACGTCATGGAATTTACAATTATTAATCTCATGTGACGTAGTCAAAATTTTGTTTGTTATTTTGTCTTTCTTTAATCAATAATCAGTATTGAAAATTATATAATCGCTATTGAATGTAGTTGACTCTTTTAAATTTAAATTTTGTAATTTGGGTTTTTATTGATGATGTATAGTTCAATTTTATCACCACGAAGATCCTATTATTTTATTAATAAAATAGTAACAACGATAATAATAGTAATAATAATAATAATAATGGTAATAATAATAATAATAGTAATAATAATAATAATAGTAATAATAATAATAATAGTAATAATAATAATAATAGTAATAATAATAATAATAATAATAATAATTTATTTTATCTGATGGAGTTAACACCGTAAGTTCTTCTCTTCCACTTCCCTAGGGATAAATTATACAGATATTAACAGTTATTAAGAGTTGTTGGTCTCCCATCGGGCGACCCCTCCGGTGGTGGGATGTATAGAGGAATGCCTCCTAGATATGGGTGGTACCGAGAAATGAAATATTCCGGGCGAACCAAAACCAACTCCTTGCCGGGATTACGGCGAAAAAAAAAATGACCTTAACGGTTGACCAAGGGCGGAGAGGAATACCTTTAGAACGGCAGAGTCAGCCAAAGGTTCGAACACCTTTCTTCTACTGGGGAAAAAGGAAGGAGGAGAATCGCCCTTGCGGAGAAACTGAACCTCAACAAAAAACTTAAGGGAATGGGGACTGTTAAAGGTATAATGAAACCAACGCCTCTTGGAGGCTGTGGGATAATCACCCTCAACTCTGAAACTAATCTGATTCAGAAACCTAATGATGATAAGCGGACATATAAATTACGACGACCTAGACACCGAAATGTGGGAGTTAGAAGAGAAGATGGAGAAAGAAGGCAGGAAATAGAGAAGAAAGGTCTGTTATCGTCAAGGAAGCTCTAGCTAAACTATAATAGCAGCATGCCAATAGAAGAAGAAGAAGAAGATAAGCTACAACTTTGTTAATAAATACTTTACAGCATAGGCTACAATCTGTACAGATGACAAAGGAAGAAAACTCGGATATAAGAACTCCCTGTGAAAAAAAGAAAATTGAATGTTGATAGCAGACGCAGCAATAACATAGAGCAAAGTTAAAGTGGCCATAAATAACGATTTTCCAGCCAATATTACTACTATAGAGTAGAAGTGTATCCATTAGGTGTCCAGAGAGTTGATATAATTATTGTGCAATGAAGACCGTGACCATGCGAGCGCTCTTCATCCATCAGCAAGTGACAAATTGCAGTTGAAGCCACTTTGCTAATTCTATTACAGAAGTTTATAACTGTATCCATGTGGAATAAGTGGAACTGGTACGTTACATAAATGCTCACTAATTGAGCAGTCATAAGCAGCTTACAAACCTACAATCTGCACAAGCAGTTAATTGATTTAGTTACTGTATCCGCTTGTCGGTCCGAGATCCATCACGACAAATGTTTATTAAAATTTTCGGGAAATATACTTGCAGATACGAGATTATGAGTAATTGTTACCGATTTATGGAGAACTAGTGGTCCCCCAGCGGTCGAAATTGAACCACAATTCATTAAATTTTTAAGTATGTCACAAATACGTCATTATGCATAATTTTCGATTTATTCAAAAAATACGAACGATAGGAAATATGAGGCACTTAGAATAGCAAGGGCGTATATACAAAAGATTAGTTTTGAGAAAAACCTGTTTAAAATTTTATAAACATATTTTCTCTATATCGCATTACGTATCATATCCGTCAATGTGAAGAAGTTATATATTGTGTTCTAGTGGTTTACAACTTGGATGAAAAAAGAAGGTTCAAAGTTTATATTTCAATAATTTAAAACAATGTGATTTTTGTTGATACGCCCTTTCTATTCTAAGCGCCTCATATGTGGTATAGCTTGGCTAAGTCATATTTCATAAACAATAACGAGTCATTTGACATTTGTACACTATTTAAATTTGTATTTGGCCTGTTATTATGTGTAAAAAGTAAAGTGATCCCACAACAGGCCCGGAGACCCTTGGGGTAGTAGGAGGTTAAGGCTCCCACTTTTTCTAGACAATCGGCACTTTATGTTAGCCTGGTTGTCAGCCCTGCGTGACGGCCGCCTTTACCCCAGAACATGTGTCTGGTACTCGTTTCCGTTAGAGGCTGAGTCGACCCCAGGGCCATAGTGCCGCCAGAGGGTTTGGGTCAGTTTAAAAATCCTGACCCCAACGGGACTTGAACCCTCGACCCTCCGGCTTGTAGCTCACTGCCTTAACCACTACGCTACGGCGTGCCCCCTGTTATTATGTGTACGGGAATATACGTATTACAGCATATCTTTGTCTCTCACTCCAATCCATAAATGTTCTATGTCGAGGCATAAGGTGAGAATATCTAAATATAAAAAAATGTAATTACATTACTGTAACGAATAATTATACAGGGTTTAATTTAAATAATAAATTGTATTCACTTTCGACCCATGAAATTTATATCTTCTACTATCAATGAAATCCTAATGAATGGGAGCCATATTGTAAAATGTTAACACATTTTAGAAACGTCGCTTAATTTAACTCGCCTAATGCCTGGTCAGAAGTCGAATGTTTGATAGTAAACGCGTGAAAATTATTTTTACTCAGCAAACGGAATATAGTAGTAGTAGGACTTTATTAGACAAAAAGTAAGATATTTACAATATCATTTACAAATATGGGTCGCACGGGCAGTAAGCCGTACGTGCTGTTGACAGTCCGTTACAATAAAGTAATAATTGGTACTAGTGTAAAGAAAAATAAACAAAAAAAGCAATAACATTACAATTACATACAGAAAACACAATAATAATATTACAGTTAAATAATAACACAATAGCATTATACACTAAAAAACATTAACATTACAATTACATAAAGAAAACACAATAATATTACAATTAAATAATAACACAATAGCATTATACACTAAAAAAACATTAACATTAAAATTACATAAAGAAAACACAATAATATTACAATTAAATAATAACACAATAGCATTATACACTAATTAATTTATATATAATTGTTAATAATTAATGGTATTGCATTTTGATAACATATATTTATTCATGAATGAGTGTTGTCCTTATTTTCCGCGTTTTGTCCAGAAATTTACCGAGGTTTGTCCAATTTTCTGGATTTACCAATATAAGAATGCATCACTAATAATAAACCACTAATAATAAATACGCAAGAGTAAGTCAATTCACACTGCTGCTGCACACTTTTCTTTTTTACAACAATGCACTTTCATTATGAACGTAAACAAATGAATGAGTACACAAATAAACAAATGAATGAGCAATACACACAAATTCCTTAGAAAAAATCATTTTATTTTATTTTATATATTTGTAACACATACAAAAATGTTATTTTTCTGCACTCTTTCCCTATATGAACTTTAATTATGCCAAATATCACACTCCTCCGTGCCCGCAATCTGCTTAAAAAGGGGTGTAATGTTTTGCATGTTAATTTCCTTCACGTATTAATATATATAGATATGACAATATTTTCATAACGTATGCATGACAAATTTCCCCTTTACCAAAATACATTTGCCACTGCCTTATGTTATTTATACATATATACATAGTGTTCTTCCCAAGAGCACGTCTTTCATTGCAAACTCAGCATTCTCCACTCTTTCCTTAACTCAACTTCCCTTTTTGTATCCGCATACAAACCATTTATTTTAATATTGTCTATCACCTGATGTCTTTTTCTGCCTCTAACTTTCTTTCCGTTGACCATTTCTTTTAGGTTCGGGATTTTTAAACTATATTTAAATTTTGTAATTAAGTAAAAAACAAAGGAGAATTAAAAAAATGAATATTGGTAGGAATGAGACGGGATTGAATTCGTCTTTATTCCTAAATCCCTGCTTTATCAAGGAAAAAAGTAAAATAAAAAATATTTTAAAGATGTATTAATAGAATAAACATTTAAGTACATACATTGAATAAAATAAAGAAGCCTGTAATGTAATTTTAATTTACAAATATTAAAATGTGGTATATTGGGTTGCGTACCTCTTCTGTTGTCGCTTGTAATGTTATGTCGTAAAATGAACAAGTACGTAGCACTGACTCAGCCATGTTACTCACCTGCTGACATGCTGGAGTTTCCAATGAACACAACATGAGTCTCCTGTTGTTGTTCCTCTGTAATATAATAAATCACTTACATCATCATTAAACCCACATGCAGTGAACATTATCTCCACTATACAGAGTGACACAAAAAAGTTCCTCATATATAGGTCTATATAATATACCGAACTATATTAACATGGATCCTGAGATTTAGAGATTTTTTTCCCCCAAATATAATTGCTTTGAATTAATTGGATAATAATAATAATAATAATAATAATAATAATAATAATATATATATATATTTCGAAAATTTCCATCATCATTGAGGGTTTTCTCCAACCAATCTTAGTGATTCACATGAATTAAATAAAAAAAAAATATATATAAATGACTACGGACTTAGAGACTATCAGTTTGCAACAAACATTCACAAATTTCCCTTAATTAACACATTTGCTTCAGGTTTAAATGCTCAATACATTTGCCCGGAAACCGGATATAACTTACTGTAAATTATATTGTCTCTTTTCAGTCATTCAAAACAAACAAATGATAACGGTAATTGAGATCACAATAAGGGTGAATGCAAAAACACTTTTCTCTACTATTCATAAATGTTAACAAAAGATTACCCTGCCAAGGGATGTACAACATATATAACAGCAGAGTTAAGCGAGTGTACATCGTCTTCTGAGTTGAAGGCCATTTAACTGTCGGGAGTCTACCTCCTCTTTTGAAACGAATGGGTTAAAGTTCTCCATCGTTATCTGTCCTCTGTGTCTTCATCTGTTACACCAAATTTACTCACTGAATTTTGATTGTTATTCTTCCAGGTTGTTCTTGGTCTTCCTTTTGTACTCCTTTCAATCTTCCATTCATAGACGGCCTTTGGTAGTCTTCCATCCTGCATTCTTCTTACGTGACCATGCCATATTAGCCTTCTGCGTTCAATCTCATCCATTATACTTCGTTCTGCATTCATCCATTTTCTAATTTCTGTATTTCTAATTTTTTCCAGCCGAGATTTTTTGGCAGATCTTTTCCAAAAATCCATTTCAACTGAAGTTATTCTGTTGACATGTTTTTGTGTTATTGTCCAAACTTCTGATCCATATGACATTATACTATCTAATACGGACTTATAAATTACTTATGTTCTGTTAATGATGTTTTTATTCCATAGTATAGAGTTTAACATTCCTATGATTTTTCTTCCATTATTAATCCTTTTGCTATTTCTTTATTTGATGTTCCATCTTTCTCTATAATTGATCCCAAATAACAGAAACTGTCGCTCTTATTTATCTTTACCCCATCAATATAAAATTCATCTGGGTCATTTGTAAATGCTCTGTTTTGATTTTGTTGATTTTCAAACCCATCCTAGGTTATAATTATCTGATCGTCGGCAAAAAGTAAGTGATGTAGATATCTTCTTTCTGTTAATTCTAGTCCCATTTTTGCACACTTACGTGACCATTCTACTAAACAAATGTCTATGTATATATATATGATATGAAAAGAAAAATGAATGCTTGAGTCGGAATTTGAACTCGAGTCTCTAAAGTCTGTACCTTTAGCGCTCTAACCAACTGAGCTACCCAAAAATTCCAAGACAAACATACAATTTTCTTATACATGTAGTATTCTCAATTCACACAAGAGGTAGCGGAAAGATCTTCCGACTGCCATCTAGCGGCTAACATAACAGTTAAGCAAATTATTAAAGAGAATATTTACTTTATAGCAGTAACGCTTGTATATATAGATATTATAAATATATTTTTGACATTTGGTAATGAAGGCAAATATGATATGAAAAGAAAAATGAATGCTTGAGTCGGGATTTGAACTCGAGTCTCTAAAGTCTGTACCTTTAGCGCTCTAACCAACTGAGCTACCCAAGAATTCCAAGACAAACATACAATTTTTTCTTATATATATATATATATATATATATATATATATATATATATATATATACACACATACATAAACAGTGTTGGTGGCATCGGGTATCCTTATAACAATCCTTTACTGGTTCCAAAAGGTTTTGATAAATGAGACCCCATTTTAATTTGACATTTGTTGTCCTTATTTATTTCTTGCTATACGTAATGCTTCTCATAATTTTGCTCTTGGTACACTGTCATATGCTTTTTCTAAATCTATAAAAACTAATCCAATCTCTTTTAATATACTTTCACATTCCTCAACGATTTGTCGTATTACTAATATTATATTTATTCAGAAAAACTTGTCTTTTATTTAACTACTGTAGCACCAATATGTATTGTATAATTACAAATTAAAGAGATGCACAGAAATACAAATATAGTACGTTAGAATACTAAGTACACTAAAACATTTAATAGTTACCATACAATTTGGCAGTTTGCAGTACCTGGTACTCGTAATAACAAGATGCAGTAAAACTTGTTTAATCCGGAACGTGGATAATGCGGAAATCTGTAAAATGTGAACAAATGTATTGGTCCCGGCGAAATAATAGTAATTTTACGTGTATTTATTTTGCTTAAACGGAATCTGTCCAACGGGGAAACGGAAGGATATTTCTACAAAAAAAACATTTTATAAAGAGGAAAGACAGATAAATAAATTTGTTTCCACTTCATTAAATTCCCGTTAGGCAAAAAAAACAATAAGGAATGATTCCTGCTGCCGGGTGAAGTAAGACATTCTACCTATAGGCCTACCTGAAATTTTATTTCGATCTCACTGTACACCCGTTATGCGAAACACAGATACGTATCTTACAAATAACCATTGCAGTGTAAAATCTTAAATTAGTTTAAGTATTGAGACCGATCTTTCATAGGCAGTGTTCTGAATTTACGGAATAAAAAAGTATGTATCATTGTCATTAAACGAAAAAGTGAAAGTGATTGAACATAAATCTACAAATTTCCGAACCGATGCTCCAAAGTCAAGTTGTAGCTGTTGCTAAATCCCTAGGGAATAACGATTCCAAGACATCTTCTAGTTGGTTAGACTTATTATGGTGTGGAATGAAATTTGCGGGGAACCAAAGGATGTGGATGAAAGTGTAGTTAGTGAGCGCAAACCGAAACTGCATACTTTAAATTAAGGATACGCGCCTAAGAGACATTTTTAACGCTGACGAAACGGGACTGTTTTTTCGCGGGTTAACCTCGAAGTCGCTCATTCATAGTATACTTCACTTTTCAAAGGCAGCGAAAATACAATTAGTCAAAAGTACGTAAAAAGACGTATACGGTACTTTATAATCTAAGATTACCAAATAAGTTTTAGTTTTTTATAATGCGGAGTATTGTGTAATGTGGAAAAAAATTGGTCCCATGCGATTCCGCTTTGAGCAAGATTTACTGTATATGAGAACATTCATAATGCTATAAGAATCCATCATCCATAATAATTCTGCCCGAAGGCAGGTCCTTCACTGCAATCATGGCATTTTCATGCTATGCTTGCAGATTTTTGTAGGTGTGGTAGCTTCCCGTTGCTTTCCACACCGGCGAAGGATGATGATGATGATGATAATGATAGGAATGATGATGATGATCGCCATATGATTTCGGGGACCGTTTGGGCCTTAAAGGTTTCCTGACATTTGTCTTACAGATGAGGAAAAGCCCCGCTATAAGAATAACGCCACTTAAAACGGAATACCATAATTGCAGTCATTGCAAACTGTTCTATAATGCTAAAACGAATCATAGTAAAAAAAAATTGGCTCTATCGCTGACTGAGAAGGATCTGTCAAAAATATATTTAAAAAATTTTATTTAGTTTGAATATTAATATGTTAAAATGTAATATGAATCCTATATTGCTGAAGGATAAGAGTGGTGAAAGGAAAAAGGTTAAACGACCCCAACGGGTTGATTTTTTATGCATGGAATGGCCGCTTTCAATATTGGAATTTAACAGAACAGAAGTCATATTTAATGAATTCAGTTATAATGATGCAGGATGAGAATGTTTGGTGAATTTAAAACTCTGAATGAGAAGAATGTTGAGGAAAACTCGTGATAATTCAAATCTTCTTTTTTCTCACTAAAGCACCAACACTGTAAAATTAATTATTACCTTCGTAAGTCTCAGTATGCTGTTGGTCATCTCTCCATCACATACATGCCATGTCTATAGTTACCCCATAAATGTGTTTTACTCGACTACTGGAAAATATTACAGCCATCTGTCTTTATTATTGCTCGTATGCCTGTGCTTTTAGTTTATTAAAATGCAAATTATTGCTCTGGGACATATCTGTGCAATCTCAGTAAATATTACCTCTCTCCGTCTCTCCCAGTGTAAATGCAGAAGTTATAAAATTTATTTAATTTTTATGAGCAGCGAAGGCTGAAGTTAATGTGCCGCGCGATTTCCTACAAAACTGTTATTAGCAGAATTTAGGGACTACATATCAAAACCCAGATATGAAAATCTTATAAGTCAATATTTTACGAACATTGAGATATTGATAAAGGCTTAGTAAAATCACTTAAAGTCACTTGTACTATAGTCAAAAATTGATGTTTTGTTGACGCGTAAATTTTGAATTGTATGAACGACTCTTGACACCTTTCAAAAATGTTAAACTGAAAATATATAAAAATATTATTCTACCAGTTATATTATATGGATGCGAAACACGGACTCTTACTTTAAGGAAGGAAAGGACATTACGAATATTTGAGAATAAAGTTCTTAGGACAGTTTTTGGACCAAAGACAGACAGGTGAATGGAGAAGACTATTAAACAGTGAACTACATGACCTTTATAAGAAGCCAGATGTAATAAGAACAGTTAATACTCCTAGACTGCGATGGGCAGGAATTGGGAATGAAAGACATACATGGAAGCTTCTTGTAGGAAAACCAGAGGGAAAACTCCCAGTTGGTAGACCAAGAATAAAGTGGGAGAATAACATTAACTATGAATTGAGGGAAGTAGATTATACAGGGAATGATTGGAAAACATTAGCTCGGGTAGGGATGTATGGAGAGCTTATGTCCGCGCGGCCATGAACTTACGGGTACGATAGGGTCAGTGAGTTTGTTATGAGTATTCCGCACTGGGGGGATAGAAGACTTTCATGTGATCTATTTTCAATTTACGCACCACTTTGGTTCGTGTGTACTTGTATTGTGTACAGAAAGGAGTGATTTCTGTAAACAAAATATTAATATATTTGCTATTAACTCCATGTCAAGGTATTTCCGAAGAGCCAAGGCTAACAAATTGGTTGCTGTTACCAGCAAAGTAATACAGATAATTGAATAATTACCATGGTACAATCCTTCAATTAGTATTTATTTATTTATTTATTTATTTATTTATTTATTTATAATGAGAGAAGTATGGATATATATATCTTATACATAAAGTAATTTATGAAGAATAGAACAAAATCCCGTCCAGGCATTTATTTTTCTTATCATACCATATATATATATATATAGGTCCACCGCTGTGGTCTCGAGGTAGCGTGCTGCCTTGTCACTCAGCGGGCCCGGGTTCGATCCCCGGTCGGAGCAGTTTTTCTGGGTGAGGTTTTTATCGGGGTTTTTCCTCACCTGTAAGACAAATGTCAGGAAAACTTAAGGCCCAAACGGTCCCCGAAATCAATGGCCATCATCCTTATCATTATCATCCTTACCATTATCATTATCATCATCATCCTTCACCGGTGTGGAAAGCAACGGGAAGCTACCACACCTACACAATTCCCTAGTAAAGCTGCAAGCATAGCATGAAAATGCTATGATTGCAGTGAAGGACCTGCCTTCGGGCAGAAATACTATGGATGGATATATATATATATATATATATATATATATTATAAAGAACACAGTGTATATAACAGAAATTTAGAATATTCTAAATATGCTAACCACCTATTCCAATTTAACCATTGTTTCGATCCAAATTTTGAAATTTTACATGTTTGTGATAAGGGTAAGAAGTTGGACGTTTTGGAGGCTGTAGAAATAAATAGATTGAAAAGTAGTAACAAATTGTTAAATTTTCAACTGGATTTGAATGAATCGCCTTTATTAAATTAAAATAAATAAATAAATTATTGTTGTATTATTGCTTAGATCAGTTGATATGTACTATAATAACACAATTCATAATTTAACATGTCTGAAGAAGGTACAGTGTACCGAAACAGCTGTCACTGAATTATATCTTAATAAATATGAAAATCAAATAAAACTAAGTTTTATTTTTATTGAATTAATAAATATGCATTTTCATGAAGTAAACACCAACTCAATTGATTAAATAAAACTTGTAATCAGGAAATGAAGAAGAACAAAGTTTAATTAATTGAGATATCACACTTCTCGTGTCACAGTGTCAATATATTAGGGTTGGGTACACTTGATATGATATTTGATGCTTTTAGAAATAGGGTACATTGGAGATATTCCTTATTTATCTTTTCTTGAAGGTCGCAAAGGATTCAGATTGGATATTCCAATATGTCAAAGAGGTTGAAATCCATCAACATTAAGTTTTCGCAATCAATAATATTCATTTTAAAATACTTTGTTTTTTAATACCACTTATTACAATTGAATGTTCCATTAGGAAAAGGCCCTACTTCCAGGAAAATAATTTTTACAGGATAAGTTTTTTTTATCTAATGTTCACCGAGTTGGGTAGGTTTTCTATGTGTAATTTAACGAAGTTGCATTTAGAATTTGGCTGTTTCCGACGAGAAGTTGGTGTGTTGCTAGGCTTACTTCGACTATAATTTAGAGCAAAAACAGAAAATTTTGTCGTCGGTGTCTTTTCATATTGGGTGATTCAATTATATTTACGTGTTATTGAATATCGCCACGCCTCATTTGAAATGGCTAATTAGCTGTCCTCATGAAGTTGAGTGCACTCCGTTCCAGTCTCCAAGCACAAATAAAATAGTCTACAATGTAGGCGGCAATCGAACGCGGATTCCTGAAACTGTATCAAGCATTATAACAAAGATATGGCCAAAAGCTTTCTTCCTACATGTGACAGATTTCTTTGCATAAAATATCCTCAAGCCTGAGGTAGGCGGATTGGGAGCAAAATTTGTCGACTCTCAAACTCCCATGTTTGAATTCGACGCTAATGACTCGAGCTATTATAAAGCGTTGTTAAATATTAATATTATCTAGCAGCATAATTATTATTTAATTATATTTTTGTATCAAGAATGGATGTTGTAAAGTCCAGCCACTGGATCCCCGGCTCTGACGTTTAGGTTGTATGAGGGATAAAGAGAGAAACTCGCCTCTACTGCCAATAAGGAAATAGTTTATGTATGAGTGAACGTCTGCCACAACCAATTACTCTCTTGACGCTGCTATAGTGCGCTAGTAAGGATTGAAATTGCTGAGATTTTTTCAAATACCCCAGGTTATCTTTCGACATTCCTGGTGTTCCCCCCAGACATGGCGTACTTGTAACCTACTTCTGAGGTTGGGGCGCCTGGAAGGCGGGGTTACATTGGCCCGATGATATGATGGGTGATGATGATAATGGTACTCCAGGAGAGTCCCTAATCCCAAGCTTAATCTAAGATTAATTTGAATGGTGATGATTTGGATGGCCATATGATTTCGGGGACCGTTTGGTCCTTAAAGTTTTCCTGACATTTGTCTTACAGGTGAGGAAAAGCCCCGATAAAAACCTCATCCAGAAAAACTGTCCGAACCGGGGATCGAACCCGGGCCCGCTGCGTGACAAGGCAGCACGCTACCTCGAGACCACAGCGGTAGACAAATTGCTGAGATGTCAGTTTATTTCTGCTAAACGCATATATAAAGCGGCCCCTCCCACTGAATACCCATATCGGCAACACTGCCGTGAAAACGTCAGAGCCGGGATCTAGTGGCTGGGCTATAGTTTCTAACTGTTTAGTCGAAGATGTTGCGAGTTGTTTCTCAGGCACAGCCATACATTTCTAACAATTACAATGTTTATATTTATTTTACCTTGCATGGAATACGGTAAAATAATGTAATGTTTTCAAGGTTGGTAGTATTTTTATTTAACGACACTCTACATGACTTATAGTTCAGATCATTGGTGTCTCACTAATTTGAGCGTGAAAGAGCCGATAAATTTTCCTCAGATGCGTCTCATTTGAGGTTTCAGGTTATTTTAAAACGTACGGTAAAGATAAAATTATCACACTACATTCCTTAGGAAGCCTTTGGGGTAGTAGGAGATTTAAGGATTGTACCTTTCTAGACAGTCAGCACATGTCAGAGGGTTGTGAGCCCTGTGTGACGGCCGATTTTACTCTTAGAAGATGTTGACCTCAGGGCCATGGTGCCCCCAAGAGATTTAGGGCAGTTTGTAATCCTGACGCCAAGGGACTTGAACCTTCGATCTTCCAGCCTGTAATACAGGATTGTATTAAAACACTTTAATATCATTAATGGATTGTGTATCTATCAATTTAATTTCGCTGGATAAGAAAGAAAATTAAATTTGTAGACAGTAGTAGTTGTCAGATTTATTTTTATTGTTTGAAAAGAATAACATTCCACTCACAGATAATAAATCGTTGAAGACGATGTAGTGTATGTAGTTGAAGCTATACGAGTAATATGGGGCAGTCGTTTCGTCTCTTAATTCAATTTATGTTTTACTGTGGATGTTCAGATCAGAGATCAGCTCAGTCGTGTTGTTTCATAATGTACAATAATTTTAACAGTGTAATAGAATTTTATTCAATGAGCAGTTTGGACCTTTTGAATAATTCATAGATAACATTAGATTAGATTTTGTAATGGATATTCATGCTATAACCAGCAACATTTAAATTAAACACGATATTTGTCAACATACAAAAACATTATTCAGTATGGATTTACGTCATACTTCAAGTTCAAGAGGAAATAAAGAGTTCATATGGCTTTCATTATGACCATAAAATGTACTTCTTGCTGTTCAGTGTTGTAAACTATGCATATTTGAGAGAATGGTAGAGAGAGAAAGAATGTGGAAATGGTGCTAGCGGAAAGTAATTTACATTACCGAATGTATGGTAAGAGGACAATTTCAAGGAATCATAAAACAAAAACTTCGTATATAGGATTATAAAATAATGCTTTATTATATTGTAATAGTAATGGCATTAATAAGGTAATAATGGGCTTTAAATGCACAAATGAAAAAAAAAATTGCTCGCCACTGAAATGGACTACTGGAGAGGTGCTGCAAGAATATCCAGGAAGGATAAAATCAGAAATTCATATATAAAAGAAAAAATGCAGGTACAATATTCAATATTAGATTTTATAAAGAAGAAACATTTAAATTGGTACGGACACATTAGAAGAATGGAAGAAGGAACACTACCTAAGATAATCATGGATTGGGAACCACAGGGAAGGAAAAAGAAGGGTAGACCAACTATTACGTGGGTTCAGGAAACCAATGAAGCTAAGAGGGAATGGGAAATGGAAGAAGATATATTGATGAACAGACAGGAATGGAAGAATGTGTTGAAACAAATTTGTAGTTAAGTGTGAACATGGGTACGGGAAAAATGTATATTCATTGTAAAAGCCGGAATAATAAAATAATAATAATAATAATAATAATAATAATAATAATAATAATAATAATAATAGTAATAATAATAATAGATCATCGGCTGATTAATGTCTTTGACATCGTCCGATTCCTATTAGCCAATTTTGTCGGTCCATCCAATATCCTGGTTGTAGATGTTTCTCCTTCATATATAAACATATTCCCTGACTCCAGGAGCTTTTAGGTCTTCCTCTGCCTCGTCTTCCCTCAGGTTTCCATTCCAAAACATATTTTGGTCGCCGATCCTCTTCCATTCGCTGGGCGTGTCCGTACCATCTTAATTGTTGAGTTTTAATATAATCTAAAATAGTGAATTCAATCTTCATTTTCTCCCTTATAACTGAGTTCCTAATTTTTTGTCTTCTTGAAATTCTTGCTGCCTTATAATAATAATAATAATAATAATAATAATAATAATAATAATAATAATAATAAAATAATAATAATAATAATAATAATAATAATAATAATAATAATAATACTTACTCACTGACACTATCGAACACATAGGTTCATGGCCGCGCGGACATAAGCTCTCCATACTTCCCTATCCTGAGCTAATGCTTTCCAATCATTCCCTGTATAATCTACTTCCCTCAAATCATAGTTAATGTTGTTCTCCCACCTCATTCTTGGTCTACCAACTGGGCGTTTTCCTTCTGGCTTTCCTACAAGAAGTTTCCATGCACGTCTTTCATTCCCCATACGCGCAACATGTCCTGCCCATCGCAGTCTACGAGACTTAACTCTTCTCATTATATCTGGCTTCCTATAAAGACCATGTAGTTCATTGTCATGTAGTCTTCTCCATTCACCTGTCTGTTCATCTCCCTTTGGTCCAAAATTTTTCCTAAGAACTTTATTCTCAAATGCTCGTAATCTCCTTTCCTCCCTTAAAGTAAGAGTTCATGTTTCGCACCCATATAATATAACTGGTAGAATAATAGTTTTATATATTTTCAGTTTAACGTTTTTTGAAAGGAGTTGGGACATCAAAAGTCTCTGCAATACATAATAGCACGCATTTCCAGAATTGAGCCTATGTTTAATTTCTTTGTGCATCTCATTCCTATTTGTGATTATTGTTCCTAGGTATTTGAATTCAGCCACTTACTCAAAATTTCCCTCCTTTGTCATTAGCTGTCCATTTCCATTATATACTGAATTTCTACGCGTGGCCATATATTTAGTTTTACTGATATTTACTTACAGTCCTAATTTCTTAGTGTTACTCAATAGTGTGTGCGTGTTGGCCTTTAGTATCTCCTCGCTATCAGCCAGTAGTACTACATCATCAGCATAAACAACAGCTTATTAATACCATTCAGTTGTAAGCCTTCCTCATTCTCTAAAGTTTTAATGGCATGCTTTAGTACAAAATTAAATAGTAGAGGAGATAGTGCATCTCCTTGCTTCAACCCATTCTGGATTTCAAAAGTGTCTGAAAACTGTTTGCCTATACGCACCATGCTCTTTGAGCCATTTAGACACATTCGTATGTCTAACTAACTTTTTAGGAATTCCGAACTCCAGCAGGATACTACATAACTTCTCCCTGTTAATTGAACCATATGCTTTTTTTGAAGTCTACATATAGTTGATGTACAGTACCATTATATTCCCATTTCTTTTCTAAAATCTGTCTTATACTAAAAATCTGATCTGTTGTAGACCTGTTTCTTCTAAATGCACATTGATGATCTCCTAGAATGTCATCAATATAATAATAATAATAATAATAATAATAATAATAATAATAATAATAAAGTCCACCGCTTTGGTATTGGAATAGAGTGGCTGTCTCGTATGCAGCGGACCCGGATTCGATCCCCGGTCGGCAAAAGTTTCCTGGACGATATAATTTTTTTCGGGATTTTTCCTCGGTTGTAAGACAAATGCCAGGAAACATTAAGGCCCAAACGGTCCCCGAACATCATCTGACCATTATTATCAGCATTATTCACGTTCTCTACGTTTAGGATGGATGTGTGTGTGAATGGTTTTTCGTCTTAATGTTGTATTGTCTCGGAGGGGGCCCTGACATTTGAGTTGATCACTCAATTGGGAAAGCCCTCCATGTCCTTGTGTAGTCAAAAAAGTGTTGTGCGATCCACAGTTGGAATTCCTCTCTCGACAGGTCATGTCACTTTAAGGCCAGGTAGAGGTTAAACTTAGTTAATGGAATAATAATAATAATAATAATAATAATAATAATAATAATAATAATAATAATAATAATGATAATAAACATTAGAGAAACTAAATATATGGTCACACATAAAAATACATTCTTCTTCTTCTACTTCCTTTCATATGATAGACCTAGTGGCCTGTTACGGTCTCAATCCAACGTTTGAAGGGTCTGTCTAAAGATCTCTTGCCTGGTGGCTGGTAATTTAAGATTTGACGTCGAATTCTTGTTCTGCTCATTCTTCTTTCGTGAGATTTCCAGTTGTTTCTGTATGTTTGTACATATTCCATGATTGATTCTGAAATACATTATATAATGGAAATGGACAGCTAATGAAAAAATGAAGGAAATTTTGAGGAAGTGACTGAATTCATATACCTAGGAACAAAAATCACAAATAGGAATAAGATGCACAGAGAAATTAAACAAAGGCTCAATTCTGGAAATGCATGCTATTATGCATTAAAGGGACGCTTGACGTCCCAACTCCTTTCAAAAAACTTTAAACTGAAAATATATATAACTATTATTCTACCAGTTATATTATATGGGTGCGAAACATGGACTCTTACTTTAAGGGAGGAAAGGAGATTACGAGTATTTTGAGAATAAAGTTCTTAGGAAAATTTTTAGACCAAAGAGAGATGAACAGACAGATGAATGGAGAAGACTATTAACAGTAAACTACATGGTATTTATAGGAAATCAGATATAATAAGAACAGTCAAGTCTCGTAGACTGCGATGGGCAGGACATGTGGCACGAATGGGGAATGAAAGACGTGTATGGAAGCTTCTTATAAGAAAACCAGAAGGAAAACGCCCATTGGTTGAACAAGAATGAGGTGGGAGAATAACATTAACTATGATTTGAGGGAAGTAGATTATACAGGGAATGATTGGAAATCATTAGACCTCAGGATAGGGATGTATGAATAGCTTATGTCCGCGCGGTTATGAACCTACGGGTTTGATAGTGCCAGAGAATTAGTTAATAAGTTAGTTAGTTACTTAGTCTTTGTTCATATGCAGATTTCCGTTGAGATGAATTGCCTAATACCACTAACAAATATATTACAAATTATTAACAAACTAGTTAAAATGTAAAAAATCAAAATACGTGTATAATATGTAGCTTATAAATTTGCAAAACAGTTGATAAATGATCAATTCTAAATAAAACGTGTACTTTATATAACCTGTATTTAGTTGTTAGCAAACAGGGCATTCCGGACACACTTAAAAACTACCTTATTGGCCACAACTGGTTTTACCGAGATAGTAAGAAATTAACGTAATGCTGATAACTGATTTTATTCACCCCAATCCATTTAATTAAATACTCGGTGTTATCTTCATACTGGTTGAAAATATAAATTATCCTCTAAAAGAAAATGCCCATTTATCATTCGAAATGAGTTCATTAAAACAATATAGGGCGGGTTTATTATACTCAAGAGACTTAAAGCTATGAATAAATTAAAAGGATATGTGTCTTATTGTATTACAGAATGTGCATTTACACTATAATTAGGCTAATATTCTGAAAGCATCATGGAATTAATTCCCTGCACATATTTATAGTGTCTAGCAATTAGCTTATAAAATATTTTTACAGAGTATTTAGAATGCAAGCGTGTGTATGAATATATTCTTCAATTCCCTCGTTGCCGCTCAATTTAAAAGCTTAATCAAAACTCCATTTAGTTAAGATAATTCGTTTCCTAGCGCTCAAATGTAATTAACTGATAAAATAAAACAGAATTTGTACTCTCGTATGACGTGTTTAGGAAATTGATGTATGACCTTTCATTAGATTGATCTTTCATTTTATAACAATGGTGTGGTATTTTAACATTCTCAGGGTGCGGTATATCTCTGCAGATTGTGTTTCAATTAACGACATCAGTTAAGTTCTCCGGTCATTAGTCTCACGATTAAAAGCTAGGCGTGGAAGATCAGATACATTATTCTCAGAGGCCTTCATTACAAGCTGAAAGTTATTTTATGTGCCGTAAATTCACGACATGAGATCCATGGCTTTTATTTTCTTCCGAAGAAACGCAGAATATTTATATTCTGCGTTTCTTCCGAAAAAACGCAGAATATTTATATTCTGCAAAAAAAAAATCAATCACAGGCGAGTTTGAGCTCGCGAGACTCGATTACAGAAACGACTACGTCAGTTACTAGATGATGGGAGCCGATAAATTGAACGTGATATGCAAACTAAAAGTGAAATAAATAAATGCAACAATTAATTATTGAATTCTGTTTTTTATTATTAAATGTTAGTAAGTACAGAAACAAAAATATTAAAAATATTATTTAAATAATATATGTAAGAAATATAGTATAATAATTTCAAAACTAAAAACTAAAGTAATGGCGTTCCATGAAAGGTCCCAGTAAGAACAAAGATAATAATAGAAGATCAAGTGTTGGAACTTGTTTCACACTTCCAGTATTTGGGCTGTGGTATAACTTATGAAGACAAGATAAAATAAGAAGATTAATAAATTTCAACATATTTGTGGAAAATCAGACGAACACTGAGGAACAAATAAGAAAGGATATGCAGCTAAGATTTTACTAAACGATGCGGCGATGTATGGAAATGAGGGCTGGGTCCTGAAGAAAAAGAAAAAAAGTAAATTTCAGGCAGCTTTCTACGGGCTGTAAAATATTATACAAGAGAAGAACATATTAGAAATGAGAATGTTAGGGAGGAACTAAAAGTACAACCACTTCTTCAACAAATAGAAAAACACAGGAACAATTGGATACAACACCTACAAAGAATAACAGAGGGTAGGATAGATGGCACTGATGTATAATCCAGGAGGACGAAGATCGATAGGAAGACCAAAAAAAGGCTGGGCTGAACAGATGTGAGATCGGAACAGCAAAGACCTAATCTGTGAAGGAAGATGATGATGATGATGATGATGATGATGATGATGATGATGGTGTGAGTAAATAATTGTTGCATTTGTTTATCTCCTTTTAATTTGAATATGTTACGTATTGACAAGGTATGATCACTCTGATTTTGTAGTTAAGTAGAATGCTAGAGTCACAGGAGAATAACACATAATATGGGATTTAAAGACACAAATGCCCAGACACTAAGAAATAATTTTAAATACTAAAGCTTCCAGGAACCGAATCTGGACCACCGGAGTCGAGATAGAGACAACATCAATCATGTTACGATGGCGGATTTAAAACTTCTAAATAACTAAATAACTAGCTGGCAGAATCAAACCCTTGGTTCATGGCCGCGTAAACATAAGGTCTCCATACCTAATTAATAATTTACAATCATTTCTTGTATAATTCGCATCCATCAAACCATGGTTAATGCCATTTTCTCAGCTCATTATTGGTCTTCCTACTGGGCACTTTCCTTCTGGTTTTCTACAAGAAATTCCATGTCCCTCTTTCCTTCCCCATTCGTGTCTACTTTATAAAAATACTTATTTTGAAACTTCTGCCAATAGTTATATTTGACAAATAACATTCTGCACATTACGGTGCCAGAGTGTTGTAAGACATCATGGTTTGATTCAGAATTGCAGGAAATTTTGCCAGTGTATGGAACTCGTGTCCTAGTATCGTGGATAATTTGGATATCTACAATAAGTACCTGTTCCAGATTCAAACAACCAACTATAAAGGCTGAAGAGCCCAAATATTCTGACCACATGTCATAACTTTATATTGGCTAAAACTAGATGTTCGTCCATCTCTATAATTTACACGTGTGTCTGTGAGACAGGATATCTACAATGAGTACCGGTTTCAGATTGAGATCGTAGATCAAGGGTGTCTAATGGTCTATCGCCCCAAGTAGTTGTTCGATATGTTTTATATATATATATATATATATATATACTAGCTGGCCCGGCGAACGTCGTATCGTCTTTAAATATGTTTACGTTAATTTTTCCGATGTTTTAATAGTTATCTGCTATTTGGGGCGGAAACAAATCCAACAAATCAAAGATCATAAAATTCGGTCCAGCCGTTCTTGAGTTATAAATAGTGTAACTAATCCGACTTTGTTATATATATCATATATATAGAAGTATGTACTATGATGATGATGATGATGATGATGATATAGAAGTCCCGGCCACGCGTTGCTGTGGCTAAGGTATACGTTAAATTATGTTGTAGTAAACTAAGTGAGAAATCTAAATCAGAAAGTTTTTGTTTTACACAATTTTTTTAGTTCTTGTACGTTAACTACACCCGGTATAAATATTAGTAGTGGTGTATGTGGAAGTGGTTTTGTGAATTGAGATGAATTTATGTTGTCTGCATTCTCAGTATCATCCATAAGTGTATCATAAGGATTATATACATTTATTGATGGAATATTTTGAGGAGGCTTGCTGATTTCATTATACTTCCGTTTTTTTCTACGAACTTGTTGGCAGTTTGGATTCTCATCATCAAGAAGTCTCTGTATAGTAATATAATCTTGTTATATATTATAGTCATCTTGTTTTTCATTTAATTGAGGCATGGAGATTGTTTCTGTAATATTAGGCATATTACTATAACTAACAGACTTAGTTACAGTTCTGTTATTCCGTTCCTTAGGACCTCCAGAGTTTTTAAATTGGCATTCTTCTTAAATTTAAGCTTTATGTCACATAGGCCTATACCAATTTGCGGAAATTCACTTGATGTCTTATCATTCACGGTCTCTAGAACTGATTCGCCATATCATTCAGTGTCCCTTCTCGGTCCAGTTAAATTTAAATTAAGTTGCTGTCTTTCAACCAGATTACTTAAAACTAATACTTACACACGAAATTAATATTATTATTAATATCTTGAAAATAAAATAAACACAAACACACTTAAATTATGAAATAATCAATATTTGTAATTCAATTGAAATTCGCGGTTGCAACAAAAAGCACAGCCATCTGGTTAAATAATAAACCAATTACCTTACACGGCCATCTGTTAGAATCGTATGGAACTCACAGAAAATTATAACTCTTTGCCAAATAATAAACAAATAATTTGCAATAAAAATAATGCGACTATAAATTTAGTTATAAACTTCCCTAAGTCTCAAGTTTGATCAAACTGCACATAGTGTGCAATATTTTATTAAAATCGGTTCAGTAGTTTAGGATTCCATCGCGGACAAACAACGTGACACGTAATTTTTATATATTAAGATATATATATATATATATATATATATATATATATATATATATATATATGCACTCTCTTGTTATTACGAGATGTAGGGAACTCAGTCCTCAATGACTAGACTTTCTCGATAGCGTAATCGGTAGCGCATTGGGGTATCAATCCAGAGGTCCGGTTTTATGTCGAGAATTTATTTTTATGTCGTATTAAGTTTGCATTGCTCAATGTAAAAAAGAAAATTATAACAAGCGTCACTGCAATAAAGTAAAAATATTTTCTTTAATTTGTTTACTTGTGATAGGAGCAACTAGATGGCAGTATATACCGAGTTCCCGCTACATCTCGTAATATTAAGAGAGTATATATATATATATATATATCATCATCATCATCATAGTACATTCACGAATTTAGGCCATTTGTTGACCTGTTTCGGCCTCAAGAGAAACACCATCCAGAAGTCTTTTGAGTGGACGTCCTGGTCTTCTTCTTCCTGCAGGTTGATATCTTAACATTAGTTTGGGTATTCTGTGATCTTCCATTCGATGAACATGTTGTATCCATCTTGACTTATAATCAGAAATTTTGTTTTCTAAAGATTCCATGTGTAATTCTTCTAAGATGTCTTCATTTTTTTTGTGATCTAGTAGTGTGTATCCTGCAGTCCTCCGAAGATATCTCATTTCAGCAGATCTAAGTCTCTGTATATCCTTCTGTTTCAACGTCCATACTTCGCTACCATACAAAAGAGTTGGAAGAGCCAGTGTTTTATACACTTTCAGTCTGAATGCTTTTGGACTAACTGTGGCTTGAAGATAGAATTTATTAACCCTAAAATTCTTAAAAATTTAGATATTTTTGCATTTACATCCTTTTCTTCTTCATATGAGATATTGCATCCTAGATATGTAAAATTATTCACCTGCTCCAAAATTTTATTGTCCAGTACAATTTTACTTCTGACAGGATCTACACCTTGAAATGCCATAATTTTTGTTTTTTCTGTAGATATCTTTAATCCATATAAATGAGTGTGTGTGTGTGTGTCCACCGCTGCCTTGTCACGTAGCGGGCCAGGGTTCGATCCCCGGTCGGGGCAGTTTTTCTGGGTGAGATTTTTCTCGGGATTTTTCCTCACCTGTAAGACAAATGTCAAGAAAACTTTAAGGTCCAAACGGTCCCCGAAATCATATGGCCATCATCATCATTACCATCCTTATCATTATCATCTCATCATCATCCTTCACCGGTGTGGAAAGCAACGGGAAGCTACCGCACCTACAATTCCCTAGTAAAGCTGCAAAGCATAGCATGAAAATGCTATGATTGCAATGAAAGTCCTACCCTCGGGCAGAATTACTATGGATATATATTTATTTATTTATACTAGACTTGCTCGGTTGCGTAATCGGTAGCGCACTGGGGTATCAATCTAGAGGTCCGGGTTGAAGTCCCGTCCGGGCATTTATTTGTCTCATGTCATACACACATATGTCGAAAAATGTGTTCATGCACAAAGATTATATTTGTTAAAACGATGTCAAAATTTTACAGTTATTGTTTTTATACGTAATAAATTGTGCTATAATAAAGGTCAATAAAAATGCACTTGGATTTGTTTTGTTTGTGCAACGTATCCAGTTGACGGGTGGACTATACGAGTATTCTGTGTTAAACTACATATATTACATTTGTATCTCTTATTTTTACTACTGCTCATCATATATCATTATTTTACAAACGAGGTTTTTTTTCGGCGTCTAGCACTGCACTTAGTAAAAAAAAGTTAATGAATTTGATTTGAAAATCAATTAGCCATTATTGGTATACACATCAATGACCACTATACACGTCATTTATTATTCATTTCAATGTCTGTCGAATCTCACATGATATTACACGTACGGATATACAATTCATAATTTGGTAATTCAACTGTAAATGAAGAATCTAACCCATCACAAAATCCCAATTTTATTCAATTAAAAAGTAAATTTTGCAATTTGCGAATAATAATAACTCTGTAATTAGAAATTTAATACCAGGTTATCGCAGCTGATGGGGTTAAGACTCTAATCGGAAGCTCCAATCCTAGAGTCAATCAACATGACTGAAATACTTTCTTGATTTTCCTCAGTATTCAAACAAAAATGCTGGGTTGAAATTGAATTACCTCGACCCTTTGATCAATCATTTATATTTGATTAAATAGTAATTTCAAAGTAGAATACAAAGCGTAGAAATGAACTTCCTTAGAAGAACAAAAGGCTACAGAAGATTGGATCGGATAAGAATGAAGATATAAGAACGGAATTAAATATATATCCGTTGAATGACAGAATCAAAGAATATAGAGATAAATGGTTTAGACATGTACAAGGAATGAATGTAACAAGGTTACCGAAAGCAGCATTTAACTACAATCCAAGAGGTTCAAGGAATGTAAGAAGGCCTGTGAAAAGATGGATGGAACAACTGTGAAGCTGAACAGGCAACTTGCCGTGAAGAAAAGAAGTAGAAGAGAGAAGATTTAAAAAGTAATGTGCAGTAATGCTTTTACAGTACGATATATATTATTACAACAATATATACATTTCTTACACAGTCTACATCTATATTTTTTTCACCCCTTTGTTGATCCATATTTACTCAAGTCTTAATTCTTCATTTTATCTGAAGGCTAAACAAGGATGTTTCGGCATTTCCATGTACTGGATAAATTCAATCTACTTGGTCCATGAATAAGACTATAACTATCTGTTGAATTTTTTTATCTCTTCATTATGGGAGAAATGGTGTTTTTCATAAGTAGTTGCAACTTTTTTTATATATATTTTAAAATATTATTTATTTTATTTGTTAAAAGATTTAAGATTGTTTTATCATCCTTACATCGTAATTTCTGACAAGTATTTTGATCATTCTTTACTGTTATACTTATTTCACAATTTCCGAAATAAAACATGTGGATATCCTTCCAATATGATTCAAAATAAGATAGTATGATACAGTAAAATCGGTCGCGGTGGACTAGTGGTTATGCTCCTTGCTTCTGGTCCCGAGGGTCGCGGGTTCAAACCCGGCCGGGGTCGATGGATTTTTTAGAATGGAAAAATCCAAGGGGCAAGACGTCCGGGAGGGACTTTAAGCCGTGGGTCCCGAGTCTGAAGATTTTCAGGCTCGTAAAAGATCCTTAAGCCTGAATGAAAATGCCTCTAAGCAAAATTTACCTAATTTTCCCGTCCTTGTACTACCTTGGTTTCCTAGATGTCAGTATGGTCGGAAACTGACCACGGACCACTCAAGTGACATCTATACGAAAACAAGTGTAACTAAATTAGTATGGTTCAAATTCTTCCCTTTAGGGGAAGAGCGCCTAAATCTCTGTTAAGCAAAATTTACCGAATTTTCCCGTCCTAGTACTACCTTGGTCTCCTAGATGTCAGTATGGGTCGGAAACTGACCACGGACCACTCAAGTGACATCTACACGAAAACAAGTGTAACTAAATTAGTATGGTTCAAACACTTCCCTTTAGGGGAAGAGCGCCTAAATCTCTGTTAAGGGAAACATGGGCTTACAAGATACAAGAAGATGATACAGTAAAACTTGCTCATAGCGGAACCGTATGGGACCAATTTTTTTCCACAATAGACAAAATTCCGCATTATAAAAATAAACTTTTTAATAATCTTAGATTATAGAGTACCGTATACGTCTTTTTGCGTATCTTTGGATTAATAGTAGTTCCGCTGCCTTTGAAAAGTGAAGTATAGTATGTAGGAGCGACTTCGACGGCAACGCGCTGAAAACAATCCCGTTTCGTCAGCGTTAAAAATGTCTCTTAGACGCGTATCCTGAAATTAAAGTATGCAGTTTCTGTTTCAGCTCACCAACTATACTTTCGTCCACATCCTTTGATTCCCCCCAAATTTCATACTACGCTACATAGTATCGACTTTTAAAATTGATCAGCCAACCTAAAGATGCCTTGAAATCGAATTCCCTAGGGATTTAACAACAGCTAGAGCCTGACTTTGGAGCATCGGTCCGGAAATTTGGAGATTTATCTTCAATCACTTTCACTTTTTCGTTCAATGACAATGATACCTACGTTTTAGCCATCTTCATTCCGTAAATTCAGAACGATACCCGTGAAAGATCGATCTCAGAACCTAAATTAATTTAAATTTTACAGTGCAATGGTTATTTGTAAGACATGCATCTGCATTTCGCATAACGGATGTGCAGTGAGACCGAAATAAAATGTCAGGTACAGGTAGAATCTCTACTTCACCCAGCGGCAGGAACCATTCCTTATAATTGTTTGGCATAACGCGAATTCAATGAAGTGGGAACAAATTTATTTCTCTGTGTTTCCGCTTTATATTTTTCTCATGGATTGTGTGGAAATACCCTTCCGTTTCCGCGTTGCACAGATTCCGTTTCATGCAAAATAAATACACGTAAAATTACTATTATTTCGCCGGGACCATTAAATTTGTTCCCATTGAACATATTTCCGCATTATTCACGTTCCGGATTAAACAAGTTTTACTGTTTTTTTATATAACCTCAAAGTAATACAGTATGTGTAATATTTAAGTGACTACCAATGGTATAGTGTTTTTTCTAATCAACTTATCCAAATATTCATGGAGCAGTCTCTTGTTAAGAGAGTGATGTGCAGAAAAAGTTAAAAATGTATTTAAAATCTGTGTTAAAACATTTGTTGCCTATAGATATTTTAGTTGCAGAGAAAACTCCTTATATAGGCTAATATTTGATCATGGACGCGCAAATCTGTAATTGGACATGGTGTATTCTGTAGCCTGTTACTCTTGCTGAAAACCGATTGGTTAGTTTCCTGAGCTAGGATTATATTTACGTTTTCTCTGTATATGAATTCTTGTAACTTAATAACCTCCAATAATTAAATTAATAAGTATTGCAACTATTTTTTAATTTTCCACTGTCCATTATTTCATCAAAAATAAAACAGTTAATCAATTCCAAATTCTCTCAAACTTGAAGCAGTAGCAATGTTCCATATCACCAAGATCAGTAAGATCTCCAATTTTCCATCAGTTATATGTGTACTTTGCAATGAGGATACTTCAATAATTACAGAGCACCTATATAAATGTACTATGAAATTCAATCTTAAGCGCTCTTCACAAAGAGTTTAAAACATTAATCGGTTATAAAAATATTAATAAAGGAAAAACATTTATTTTTATTTCACTATTTTCAATAATTATATTTAATAACTTCTGCAGCACACATGGACTGAACAAGACATCTTTATTGGGAAGCAAGAAGGAAATGAGTTCATCGAATTTCCTGAGCAATATATTACCACTACATATAACTCATAGTGGTTAAGGCACTGAGCTACAAGCCGGAGGGTCGAGGGTTCAAGTCCCGTTGGGGTCAGGATTTTTTAAACTGACCGAAACCCTCTGGCGGCACTATGGCCCTGGGGTCGACTCAGCCTCTAACTGAAATGAGTACCAGACGCTTGTTCTGGGGTAAAGGCGGCCGTCACGCAGGGCTGACAACCCGGCTGACATAAAGTGCCGATTGTGTAGAAAAAGTGGGAGCCTTAACCTCCTACTACCCCAAGGACCTCCGGGTCTGTTGTGGGATCACTTTACTTACATATAACTCATCTCAAATATATCCATATTATCGATAATATTATTTGTAACTGTCTTTATTTATATATATATATATATATATAGCCCGAAATATACAAATTTAAATATTAATTTTAAATTCTACTACACACAGTCAATAATTAAAAAGTTTAAAGGGTCGACGTGTTACAACCAATAAACTAATTAATACTATTTAGAATTATTTATGCAATCTAAATTAACTAACTCATTGGCTCTATCGAACCCGTAGGTTCATGGCCGAGCGGACATAAGCTCTTCATACATTCCTATCCTGAGCTAATATTTTCCAATCATTCCCTGAATAATCTACTTCCCTCAATTCATAGTTAATATTATTCTCCTACCTCTTTATTGGTCTACCAACTGGGCGTTTTCCCTCTGGTTTTCCTACCAGAAACTTCCATGAACCTCTTTCATCCCCAATACGTGCCACATGTCCAGCCTATCGCAGCCTACGAGACTTAACCGTTATTATTATATCTGGCTTCCTATACGTATCATGTAGCTCACTATTATGTAGTTTTCTCCATTCACCTGTCTGTTCATCTCTTTTTGGCCCACAAAATTTTCCAAGAACTTTATTCTCACGTACTAGTAATCTTCTTTCCTCCCTTAGAATCCATGTTTCGCATCCATAAAATATAACTGGGTGAATAACTGTTTTATATATTTTCAATTTAACGTTTTTTTAATGGAGTTGGGAAATATGTAATCGAAATTATAAATAAAATTTCATGTTCCAAAATTCAACATTCATGCAGAATTCAAGATTCATATTGACACAATATTATGTTCCCTGTTAGGTTCGTCTTCCGGGCATATAGGCCGTGGTCCAGTCGTTCTTCTACTCGACGTTTCGTCTACTGCTGCGGTAGACATCTTCAGGAGATACTGCGTGCTCTCTGTGAACTCCTCAACAGTCGGCTGCAGACTGGCTGGTCGTTGGAAACTCCCTCCCTATTTATAGGCACGCCCCTGGTGGAGAGGCGGTTTTCTGCGCGGTCCGTGTTGCGTGCTGTTTTGTCCAGGCTGTCGCTAGCAGAAGTCATAGGCTTCGTTGTCGTATTGTGCAGTGCCGGGATCCAGATTTTGTTATCTTCATGGTTTCTTCTTTTTTGTTAAAGGAATTTTTGTGTTTATATATTTCAATGGCTTCTCTGTACAGTCTGGTGTAATAATGTGATGTTTGGGACAATACCTGTGTTTCTTCGAATCTTATTATATGTTCTTGGTTGTTCATCCAGTGTTCCGCTACGGCTGATTTTTCCTTTTGTTTTAGTCTGCAATGCCTCTTGTGTTCTTGCAATCTTGTGGTAACCATTCTTTTTGTTGTGCCGATATAAACCTGTCCACAACTGCAAGGGATGCGATATATACCGGCAGTACTTAACGGATCTCTTGTATCTTTGGCTGGGCGCAGTATATTGCTGATTTTTTGTGTTGGCTTGTAGGTTGTAGATATGTTATATTTATTTAATATTCGACCAATTCTCTCCGTTATAGTCTTGATATATGGTAGGTACACCTTACCCCTTTGCCTCCTCCTTGTTCCCGTTTTCGGATTTGTATTTATTGGGATTTATGGCTCGGCGAAAATCTGTTTGCTGCTGTATCCATTGGATTGAAACGCTGCTTGGAGATGATTAATTTCTTCTTGTAGATACTGTGGTTCCGAAATCCTTTTGGCTCGTTCCACCAGGGTTTTAATTATTCCGCGTTTTTGTCTGGGATGATGGTTGGACCGCTTATGTAGGTATCTGTCTGTGTGAGTCTTTTTCCTGTATACCTTGTGTCCAAGTGTCATGTCTTGGTTTCGAATTACTAAAACATCCAAAAACGGTAGACTGTTGTTCTCTTCTCTTTCCAGGGTGAATTGGATGCTGGGACAAATGCCATTTAAATGTTGCCTGAAGTTATCAAGTTCAAGTTCTTCTTCACCATGCTCCCAAATGACGAATGTGTCATCCACATATCTCAGCCAAACTGAAGGTCTTAGTGTAGCATTCTCCAAGGCCTGTTTTTCAAATTGTTCCATGTAAAAATTGGCTATTACGGGGCTTAATGGACTTCCCATGGCCACGCCATCTATTTGCTCGTAGAATATTCCTCCCCATTGGAAATACGTTTCTGTGAGGCATATGTTATACAGCGCTACTATGTCTGGGGGAAAGAGTTCTTGCAAGTATGTCATAGTGTCTGGTATAGGTATCTTAGTAAATAAAGAAACCACATCGAAGCTCATTATTTTATCGTTTGGCTTGAGTTTCAGAGCGTCTATTTTTTTCTATGAAGTGCGTGGAGTCTTTTACAAACGTGTCAGTTTTTCCAATATACGGTTTCAATAGTGAGGCGAGAAACTTGGCGAGTTCATATGTAGGTGATCCAATGGCCGAAACAATAGGTCCAACCATCATCCCAGACAAAAACGCGGAATAATTAAAACCCTGGTGGAACGAGCCAAAAGGATTTCGGAACCACAGTATCTACAAGAAGAAATTAATCATCTCCAAGCAGCGTTTCAATCCAATGGATACAGCAAAACAGATTTTCGCCGAGCCATAAATCCCAATAAATACAAATCCGAAAACGGGAACAAGGAGGAGGCAAAGGGTAAGGTGTACCTACCATATATCAAGACTATAACGGAGAGAATTGGTCGAATATTAAATAAATATAACATATCTACAACCTACAAGCCAACACAAAAAATCAGCAATATACTGCGCCCAGCCAAAGATACAAGAGATCCGTTAAGTACTGCCGGTATATATCGCATCCCTTGCAGTTGTGGACAGGTTTATATCGGCACAACAAAAAGAATGGTTACCACAAGATTGCAAGAACACAAGAGGCATTGCAGACTAAAACAAAAGGGAAAATCAGCCGTAGCGGAACACTGGATGAACAACCAAGAACATATAATAAGATTCGAAGAAACACAGGTATTGTCCCAAACATCACATTATTACACCAGACTGTACAGAGAAGCCATTGAAATATATAAACACAAAAATTCCTTTAACAAAAAAGAAGAAACCATGAAGATAAACAAAATCTGGATCCCGGCACTGCACAATACGACAACGAAGCCTATGACTTCTGCTAGCGACAGCCTGGACAAAACAGCACGCAACACGGACCGCGCAGAAAACCGCCTCTCCACCAGGGGCGTGCCTATAAATAGGGAGGGAGTTTCCAACGACCAGCCAGTCTGCAGCCGACTGTTGAGGAGTTCACAGAGAGCACGCAGTATCTCCTGAAGATGTCTACCGCAGCAGTAGACGAAACGTCGAGTAGAAGAACGACTGGACCACGGCCTATATGCCCGGAAGACGAACCTAACAGGGATCAAGACGCCGGCCGTGAAAGCCTACAGTTATACAATATTATGTCTTGATAATGATAACGTCGCTATTGAAACGCGTTGACTCTTTAAACTTTTTAATTGGTGATTCGGGATTTTATTGACTTTGTTTAAAATAATTTTATCACCAAGAAGATCCTATTTATTAAATGGCCTACATTGATTTAGATATTTTTTCTGTTAACCACTGCTTTCTGTTACATGCGGAAAATCTGGAGTTGTTGGGAATATGATATACTTCGTTAAATCTTCTATCTAGCTCTTCTTTATATTGATTTTGAATTTTACATCACGTGTGTAATTTGTCTGATGCCTCTCACCACACTTCACATGTTATTGATGGTTCCCCCATTTCTTTTTACATTTCCATGAATTATGACTATCCGCACGTCTTCTCTGTTGCAGATGACAAAAATTGTTTTATGCCCAAACTGTTGGCATCTGTAAACAAAATTGTATTCTCGTTTGACCTCTGTAGTCCGCAACTCGGATCCTAAAATTAAAAATTCCTGTTGCTGGTTTCAGTTTATTTATATCGTCCAGATTTTTGGACAGAGTCACGACTCATAAATGTAACGGACTTTGAACAATAGCTTTTATCGGCATCTGGATTTACAATTGATTTATTTGTCTAACCAGATTACAGAAAGTAGTGCTAGCTGAAGAGCCGAAGCTATATCGTAAGTATACTATTTTCGCTTCTGTTATTTTTTGAATTATTAAATTTATAGTCATCTTTTGATGTTGCTTCAATCCCCAATCCGATAAATATATGACATGAAAAGAAATATATATATATCAGGCATTTATTTATTGGGATTGAAGCAACATCCAAAGATGACTATACATTTATTAATATTCAAAAAATAACAGAAGGGAAATTAGTATACTTACGATATAGCTTCGGCTCTTCAGCAAGTATACGCTAGCACTACTTTCTGTAATCTGGTTAGCGAAATAAATAAATTTTAAATTCAGGTACCGATAAAAGCGATTGTTCTAATTCCGTTACTTTTATGAGTCGTGACTCTGTCCAAAAACCTGGATGATATATATATATATATATATATCCATCCATCCATCCATAGTAATTCTGCTCGAGGGCAGGTCTTTCACTGCAATCATAGCATTTTCAAGCTATGCTTTGCAGTTATACTAGGGAATTATAGGTGTGGTAGCTTTCCCCTTGCTTTCCACAATTTATATATATATATATATATATATATATATGTCCACCGCTGTGGTCTCGAGGTAGCGTGCTGCCTTGTCACGCAGCGGGCCCGGGTTCGATCCCCGGTCGGGGCAGTTTTTCTGGGTGAGGTTTTTATCGGGGTTTTTCCTCACCTGTAAGACAAATGTCGGGAAAGCTTTAAGGCCCAAACGGTCCCCGAAATCATATGGCCATCATCATCATCATCCTTAACATTATCATCATCATCCTCCTTCACCGGTGTGGAAAGCAACGGGAAGCTACCACACCTACAATTCCCTAGTAAAGCTGCAAGCATAGCATGAAAATGCTATGATTGCAGTGAAGGACCTGCCTTCGGGCAGAATTACTATGGATGGATATATATTTATATATATATATTCCCCCGTAAAATCGCTTTATAAATTTAATTCCTAGTCTGCAGAGGTTATATTTTTCATGCATTTAATAACCATCGGAGGAAGTGAGATTTTTTTACTCTCAAATACGATTGAAAAGTGGACTCCACGCTTATTTGCTTGTCGGTATTCAAATAACTACGTATTTAGAAAAAAATCCAATTGTTTTCCAAATAAAAAACTTACATCCTTATTGAAACTATATCCATCCATAGTAGGTCTGCCCAAGGGTAGGTCCTACACTGCAATCATAGCATTTTCACGCTATGCTTTGCAGCTTTACTAGGGTATTGTAGGTGTGGTAGCTTCCCGTTGCTTTCCACACCGGTGAAGGATGATGATAATGATAGGATGATGATCTTCTTCTTCTTCTTCTTCACTTCACGGGCTAGGCAAATTGCCTGTTCCGCCTCACAGTTGTTCTGTCCATCTTTTCACTGGCCTTCCTACATCCCTTGAACCTCTTGGCTTGTAGTTGAATGCTGCTCTTGGTAATCTTGTTACATTCATTCTTTCCACTATGGAAAGAATAGGATGATGATGGTCATATGAATTCGGGGACCGTTTGGTCCTTAACGTTTTCCTGGCATTTGTCTTACAGGTGAGGAAAAACTCCGATAAAAACCTCACCCAGAAAAACTGTCCCGACCGGGGATCGAACGCGGGCCCGCTGCGTGACAAGGTAGCACGGTACCTCGAGACCACAGCGGTGAACTGAAACTATATAAGATTTTAAATTGAATAATAGACTGCAAAGATCAGGACATGTGGCACAAATGGGAATGAAGGATGGGCATAGACATTTCTTGTAGAATGACCAGAAGGTACGTGCCCCTAAGGTAGGCGAAGAACGACATGAGAGAATACATTAACTTGATTTGAAGGAAGTGAATTATATGGGGATTGATTGGACATTATAAGCTCATCATAAGGGTGTATTGAGAGTTTATGACCGAGTGGCCATGAACTCCCGGGTTCGATTAGTGTTAATGAGTTTTTACTTATCTAGTTATTTGATTTTACTTCTATAAACTATGATTTTTACTATTAAAGGAAGTTTTGCACATAAATCAGGTTTCGCATCAACTCAAATATTATCAAATGAGAACCCATAGCAATTAATAAGTTTTGAATGTATGGATGTTGGCAACGCCGACGGTTTATGCAGCCATTTCCTATTGATTACAACTTGGCTTTTGTTAGCTCAGCAGAATAGTAGTGATTTATTGTAGAACATACAAAGAGAGGAACTATTCCCAAATGAACTGATTCCTTTTGTGAATTACAATTATTTTCTTTCAACTCGGAGGTAAATTTACAGTCACATGCATGTTGCAGTATGGTTTACGACCAATCACTGTACAAAATTGGATAACTTCCGACTATGTTCTATTGAAATGTGTGTCTAAGCAGACGATATAAAAATCTGCGTTCAAGTTGGTCAATGACCTATACCAATAGATTGCTTCTGTTGTATAACGGTTAGCAGGTCTCATTGAGATCTCTAAGTATTGACATCCGATTTCAAGATATAACCCTTATAATATATTTTTTTTATTTTCAACGTAGGATTAAGATAAAATAGTTATTTTAAATCTTATAAGGATTCATAAAATGTATCAATTAATGTTAATCTAATATACAATTAGCTTTAATCGGTTTATTACATGAAATTGTAAAATAGGGCTTCTCCTATTCTTCTTCTTATTCTTCCTCCTCTATGCAAGAAAACTTGGTAGCTTGTTGCGTGTTCATTCTCTTCAGGTCCGGAGTATGGTGATGCCCTTCCTCGCGTCATCGACTATTCCGATTGAGGTTTTAAGCGGTTTCCCTCAATCCAAGAACAAATGTTGGAATAGAGCCCTAAAAGGTCCTCTTCTGTCTTCACTCTGCTAATTAACTTCAAACTTAAATTCGTCATGATGATGATTTAAATTCAAAATTTAAACCGGAGCTAATGTATTTTACAGGAACCCATGGTTCTACCTATAAAGGAGAACAAACGGATCGCTCACCGCCAACACTTACGTGATGGTCGCAGAGCTTTCCATCTCTCATATCTATCTATCTTTCTAAAGGCCATTTCCTGTGAGGTGTACAGTCTCATACGTTTTTCACTATTCTACTGTTTTCCACATTATCTAGGCGATCGTTCCAATTTAATCTTCTATCGTTTATGCAGAGGTTTATAGTTTGCATTTCACATTCTTCTCTAATAATAGAGCTGAGAATTTTCTCTCTCGGCTATTTTGCTACGATCCTCCTATTATATAGAACAGCTAAATAATTTCCTTGATCATGTCTTAATGATCATTGCATCATTAAAGTGATCTATCCAACCTTGTGAGGAATATTGAGTACCTATTTTATGCAAATAGCAAAATCCAGATAAGATAATTGAATGTAAGGTTGAGATATACTTCACGGGAATCAGGCAACTACCTCCACTGCCATGTGCTTTCAGTGACTACATTCACTTCAGAGTCCACCGCTGTGGTTTCGAGGTAGCGTGCTGCCTTGTCACGCAGAGGGCCCGCGTTCGATTCCCGGTCGGGACAGGTTCCTGGGTGAGGTTTCCTTCGGGGTTTTTCCTCACCAATAAGACCAATGTCAGGAAGCTTAGGGCCCAACGGTTCCCGAAAATCATCCGGCCATCCTTATCATCATCATCATCATCATCATCCTTCACCGATGTGGAAAGAAACGGGAAGTTACCACACCTATAATTCCCTAGTAAAACTGCAAATAATAGCATGAAGATGCTTGTTGTGAAAGACCATACCCTAGGGCAGAATTACTATGGATGGGTTGAATCTCTTCAGTGGACATTCCATTGTTTTTTAAATTCTGCTCATTTAATAAATATCATGTTTTGTTTTACTATTTAGTGCATGAATCAGTACAAATCCGGTATATCACGAATTTGAACCAATAATATTTTAAAGTAACAGATTTACTATTTTAACATCAATATCTCAAATACTCGGATTTTCTGTAGTTCATAATTTAGCCTAAGATATGTTCTTAAGAGTAACATTCTCATTTCTATCAACTTCTTTATAACAATAGATTTTGTTTCAATTTTAATTCAGAATTAGTACACTTCAATTGCCCCCTTTTTTACTTTGAATCCATGTAATTTGCCTTTATAAACATTTTGTTGTGATGATTGGTGGTCACATGGACAATAGAAATCAATAATAATTATTGTAGTATTCAATTTGTTAAAAGAGTTTGGTTGAAAAAAAAAACATTTCATTTCAACATGGAAAAAAAAATCTTTTTAATTAGTCCATCAACTGTTTTATTGTTAGCAGGAATTAAAATGGCTTCTGGACATTCGTAACCGTACATACGAGTATTGTGGTGCTTTTTATAAACGAACTTTATGAATTTAGTATTTCATTTTTTATCATTTTATTTATTTTATTCGATGAATTATCAAAATATATCATGTGAATTTATCATAAGTAATGCCACGAGTGATTTCCAAATTATCGATAAATTCACGACTCACGAAGTGAGGAGTGAATTTATCTAGAGAATTTGGAAATCAAGAGTGGCATTTGTTAGGACTATTTAACGAATAAAATAAAGCTGTTTACTCACAAATCATTATTTAACTACAGTTATTTAAAAATATTTTTATATTTAAAGTAAACGGTGATGTTTGAAAACTAATGAGAAACGATAGGTAGCCTACGCTTCTACTGCTTCTTTTGTTTATCACTGCAACCAGATCATACTATTTATTGCCAAAGGAACGCAATATTGTAAGAATGCTCTCTAGTGGAGAAAAAATGAAACACATCAATCTGTATATTAATTCATTTTTGATGTCGTATACATTTAAGAAAGTGCAAACAGTGGTTTCTTTTTTTGGTGGTATAATCAATTGCTACAAATGTTGACATGTAAGCACTATTATATACAATCTGGTAGCCGTATTTGTTATAGGCTCAGTCACTACAAAATAACGGTCAGACCTGTTCAGAATATTAAAAAGGAGGAGCTTTGCTTAATATATGATAATCCTAACGTTGATAATTATTTCGTGAAACACGTCTCTGATTGGTTGTAATACAGAAATCATTGAAACGTGATTGGTCATTGACTCCCATTTGGGGCATGAGTTAAATAGTCAATAAAATCTGGGCCAGACGTTATTGCATTACTGTTGACAGTTTTGTATCGCTCAAGTCATAAAATGTGATTTCATGAGCAGTTAAGATTGTTTAAAACTTCTGGAGAACTATAAAGTGAAACATCATTTAAACTAAATAGTTCGGTTTATTAAATCGTGTTTTATGAACGAATCCTATTACAAACAAGAACATGGGCGATTAAGTATATTAATTTTATTATAATCATAACTAGGGCTCGGACATGAAGTTAGATTATGTGCACTCTTACTGTACATAACATTGTTTGATGAGAGAGTGGTAGCACCAGTCCGACTAGTATGGCATTTGTGCTGTACTGTTTACAGGAGGTATAGGCGGGTAAAGAAATAAGTAGCTAATTGTGGATTACAAGTTTATTCTGTTGCTTAAAATATGTTTAACTTTTTAAATTAAACGCTACAGTACAACAAAAAGTAAAACAAATTTATAATTTCCGTACAATAATTCTCTTTGTGCATCTATAAATACAATACTGCATACAGTATTACAAAAAATAACTTCATTATTTCTACACAGTTATTTTCTTCCTACAGTTTTAAATAAAGAGGTAATATAAAAAAAGTATGTGCACTGTATATAATATTTTTAAAATCCTGTTAATTAAACTCGTTTCGCTTCTGTAGAGCTGTTACAATGAATAACAATGTATTTCCATAAAGTTTCAAAAGAAACTTTATTCTCAAATACTCGTAATCAAAAATGTTAATAAGAACTTTAATTCTCAAATACTTGTAATCTCCTTTCCTCCCTTAAAGTAAGAGTCCATGTTTCGCATTCATATAATATAACTGGTAGAATTATAGTTTTATATATTTTCAGTTTAACGTTTTTTGAAAGGAACTGGGACGTCAAGAGTCTCTGTAATGCAAAATAGCACACATTTCCAGAATTGAGCCTATGTTTAATTACTTTGTGCATCACATTCCTGTTTGTGATTATTATTCCTAGGTATTTGAATTCAGCCACTTCCTCAAAATTTCCCTCATTTGCCATTAGCTATCCACTTCCATTATATATATATATATATATATATATATATATATATATATATATATATTTAGTTTTATTGATATTTACTTCCAGTCCCAATTCCGTAGTGTTACTTAGGAGTGATGCGTGTTGTCCTTTAGTATCTGCTCGCTATCGGCAAATAGTACTACCCATCATCAGCATAGATCAACATCTTGTTAATACCATTGAGTTGTAAGCCTTCTCCATCCTCTAAAGATTTGATGGCATGCTTTAGTACAAAATTAAATAGTAGAGGAGATAGTGCATCTCCTTGCTTCAACCCATTGAGGATTTCAAAAGTATCCGAAAACTGTTTGCCTACACGCACCCTACTCTTTGTGCCATTTAGACACATTGTTATAAGTCTAACTAACTTTTTAGGAATTCCGAACTCCAGCAGGATACTATATAACTTCTCCCTTTTAATTTAATCGTATGCCTTTTTGAAGTCTACGTATAGTTGATGTACATTACCATTATATTCCTATTCCTTTTCTAAAATCTGTCTTAAGCTAAAAATCTGATCTGTTGTAGACCTGTTTCTTCTAAATCCACATTGATGATCATACAGGCCCTTTCGTACTGTTATATTCTTGTATTTTTAAAAACAGAAATGTCAATAAATTGTACTGCCTGCAAATTACGGTATTTTTAACAGCAATTTAACCGTGAGGGATTTACTTTGCACGGTTTTGTAACAAAATATTTAATATTAATTCAGAATTATTTAACTTTTGTTACTATCTTTTCTTAATTATGAATGAATAGAATAGAATTGATTTAACGTATGTAATAAGTTCTATGCTGCAGCACGCATTCAACAAGTTCAAGATATATATTAGTAAAATAAAATAATGGTCCATTCGTGTATACGAATGAATGCAAAAAACACAATTTAAAACTGTAAATTTTCAAAATATCTATATTCCTCTCAACATGTTCATTTTGCATGCTGCCAAAACAATAAAACGAAACTGTCACTTGTGAAGTTTTTCACAGACTGAAAATGTTTTTGCAGCAACACGCTAGGTGGCAGTTTGGCAGATAACCAGAACATTTAAATTGTGAAAAAAAAAAACATGATGACAAATGACAATGATATACGCAGAACAGAAAATGAGTCATCCTTTTTTATTTTGAAGATCTTTTGACGATTTGCAAGGAAATGCAAGTATTTAAGGAAATATCCTATAATCATGCGAGAATGACTCTGAAACTCTAATATTTTAAACAAAAATATTCACAGAAGCAATAATTTTTATTTATATTTTATTTACAGACAATTGAACATGATTGGTAGCTTAATATCGCGCCTGGAATATGTTATTATGGTCCAATAAGCGGTTTACAGTATGTTTATTCGTGTTTTTAATTTATTTCACAAATATAATTTGTTATTAAGCAATAATTAATGATGAAATGTTTGCTATTCGTGAAATTAATCTGGTAGTGAAAATTCTAATCCCGCGTCATAGGCGAGAGGTTTAAGGCATCATGTCTTGGCGCAGAGCTATTGAACTTGCTTTGGTTCGAGTCTTCATAGGGGAAGGAATTTTCTCATGGAATTTTGGCCTGTATCTGACTGATGGCCATCCATAATCGTGAGGAATTTGAGTAGCTTCAATAATTAGCGGCTCCAGGTTGAGAAAACCAGCTATAACAGTTGGATATCCGACATACTGATCATATATCAGACCTATACTGGTTGGATATTCGTCCATCTCTGTGATTACAGATGTGGATGTGTTACTCTGAAATTACCTTGGCGACTGAGCAAACATATCGGGTTAGTTATCATGGGAATAACAACAAGCGAACTGAAAATTTGGGGCTTCGAATCAGTTATCAAATAGTTTACATCTTTTATTGCTAGGAGGAAGTTGACTCTGAAAAGAAAGCCATATATGAGCCAACAATTGACTATTACAAAGATAAATACCAACTAGATAGTAACAGGATTGATGATCGGGGCAAGTGGTACTATACCAGGATTCTTAGCCAAATTTTGGAATTCATTAGATTTGGACAGGGTGTATCTTTCTAGAATTGCCATCGCTGCCATTAGAGGATCAATTTCAATTTTAAGAAACCATATTTACAAAATTTCTTTATAGTATGTATACTTCAATTAGGCCTACAAGTTGAATTTTTTAAAATGTATTTACAAAATGCATTTCATCAATTACAAAAATGAATTGTCTGTATCACTTTGTCTTTGAGGCAATCCTCTAATGAGGAAAGTTTTATATAATTATATAATAATAAAAGACTTTCCTATTTTGTCTGTGATTATAAACATGTTAAAAATAATTTTCCATCTTAAAAATCGCGAAAAAATAAGGCACATATCTAATTATTAATTTATTTATTTACTTGGTTTTGTCATGTTTAAAGGTTAGAGGAAGAATAATCAGAACTAGCATGAAGGGCCTGATAGAAGAATATGCACAAGCCAGACATTTGAAGAGAACTAGGGCCTATATATATTTTGGCCTAAAGGAAAAAAAAATTACTCTAGGGTCACTTTATCTTATAAGTCAAATTAATGCATTTTCCAAATTTAATCTCATAATGCCAAATGTAGAATATCCTATAATATCCCATAGGACTTATAACACATTATATGCTATAAATTGTATTCAGAAGAGTAAATAACGAATATAGCTGTGTTTCAATATACAAGTAATTTACAAACTTCCCCTCGTTAGAAAACTTTCACACAGTCAAATTATCATAGGCAACATTGAAATATAATTTTTTAAATGTAACTATTAAGTTAAAATATATGAACATTCTCATCCGATAATAATAATAATAATAATAATAATAATAATAATAATAATAATAATAATAATAATAATAATAATTTCCAAATACAATAATCATCATCATCTTCATTCATGGATTAGGTCTGTTGACCCGTTCCGACTTCAGCCCATCTCTTTCTAGGTCTGCCCACATCTCGGGTGCCTTTAGGTTTGTATTTTGTTATTTGTTTTGGGGGGGGGGGGGGGATATCTATCTTCATTTCATTCCTGTTCTATGTGTTGCTTCCATTTTGTCCCCCCCCCCTATATGTATACAGTTTAAATCAGTTATTGCAAATATTTCAATTTCCTTTCTTAATTTCTGTGTTCTTGTATTCTGTCTTCCTTAGTGCACCCTTTAACATTCTCAAAAATTTTCATTTCTTTCTGCTCTGTCCGCGCCGTTAATCCTACTTAGGGCTTGTTTTTTTATGTATCCATCCAGGCTTCTGAAAACCATAGAGCAGTACCGTCAAACTTGCAACATTTTTATAAAATTTCAGTTGGGTCTCTCTTTTTGTTTTGTTATTTAGTGTTCGTTTAATCGTACCACATATTTCCCTGGAATTTTGCTATTTTATTAGTTTATCAACATGTACCAAATACAATATAATAATATCAATAATAAAATGTAATGAGAATAACGAGTGGCTAATGAGCCATTATGATAATAGTCTTAATAATGAATACTAATAATAATATAACAACAACAATGTATGTGTAAGATGGACCGAACAACTGTGAGGCGGAACCGGCAATTTGCCTAAGGTCCGTGAAGTGAAGAAGAAGATGTAGTTATAACATTACTAGTGATCATTTTATATGACGAAACTTGTCTTCTTCTTGTAAGCCCATGTTTCCCTTAACAGAGATTTAGGCGCTCTCTCCCTACAGGGAAGAATTTGAACCATACTAATTTAGTTACACTTGTTTTTCGTATAGATGTCATTTGAGTGGTCCGTGGTCAGCGTTCCGCCTCATACAGACATCTAGGAAACCAAGGTAGTACTAGGACGGGAAAATTCGGTAAATTTTGCTTAGAGGCCTTTTCATTCAGGCTTAAGGATCTTTTAGGAGCCCGAGACCGAAAAATATTCTCTTCCACTTCAACCAATCTCAAATTATATAAATAGGTCTACTTACAATTACAAATATATGTGGGGCTGGTCACGTGACGAGTTTGAATAGAACTAGATAGACCTAAAGTTTAATCACGTGAGACCCCATAATTGGAAGAGAAGCGTGTGGGGATGAAGACAATTAGATGGATTATCACATTCGCACAGTGAATGGAAACCCAATAGACGTAATGAGATAGAATAGTGGAAACCACCCGGGAATATCAGTTACCAATAGAAGTGAACCTCAACAATTATGTACAATTACTCTTTAGGATTAGCTTAACTAAGTAGTATATCTGAGCTACCCTACCATCTGCAAGGGACTTTAGCCCTTAAGGGATAATATAGGATAATCCTGTATAAACGGCATACAATAAAATAATTATGTATAATTTAATTAATTCTTAACATTAAAAATTGTTTACAAGAACTTGTTACATAAAATACAAATACCTGTAATAAAAATAATTAAATCGAGACACTTGTCAACTGTATTAATTATATCAAGTTTTGTAAAAAATTAAATCGTAAGAATATAACCTATTCTACAGGATGTTCCAAAATGATGGACAGGATTTCAAAGTTATTTAATTTATCTTATATGATACATATAAGAACAAAACTTACAAGGGATTAAAGACAAACTCTTCAAGTTTTCATAGCATACTTTGTAAGTGTTCGATGTGAGTACCTTTCGTTACAAGGCACACATCAAGCCGATAGTCGGATTCCTTCCAAACCTTGGTCAGTATATTTGGAATAATGAATTCAACGGTAGCAACAATCCTTCTTCTCAAGTCTGGAAGGTCGACCGGAAGTGGTGGTACGTACACATGGTCTTTCACATACCCCCACAGGAAGAAATCACAAGGTATGAGATCGGGAGACCGTGGAGCGTATGGGAATGAATCATGTCATCCGGACCGACGCGTCATTTGGTGTTCATGGACGTCCTGGACTTTTCCTTTAACAGATACATCTAATTGTTTCTAACTGTTTATATCATCGACGGATAATTTTATCTGTCGGAGGATCATTTCCAAATTGCCGTCGGAAAGCTCGCTGCACTGCAACAATGGAAGCAGACCTCGCAAATTGCAACACACAGAATGACTTATGTACAGGAATATCTATTTTAACAAATTTAACGCTAACGACGCAATAATGACAAGAAACAAATTACTGCATACAGGATATGAAACTTTCACAGTTTTTCTTTCATTATAGCAAATAATCACGCATCCAATTTCGTTTGTAAAGCTATACCAACTACTTAAAACCCCGTCAATCATTTTGGAATACGGTGTATATTAATTTTCATTTATCTAGTACTTCTCACTACACTGCATTAGACGAGTAGGGTGAATTACTTGTAAATCAGTGAAATAATCAAAGTATATTTATTTTTATAGTCTCAATTCTACAACCTACTTGCCGAATAAATGTATGTCTATCAATAGAGGAACGAACGATAAAAATGATTCTGAAAAATTTGAATTAAAAAAACTTCAGATATAATGAACTGAGGCAAGAATATCAAATAAAACTTATTAATATATTTAAAATGCTGGAATCGTCAGGTAAAAATGTGCAACCGAATAATATACTGATATAGATAAGGAATGGGAGGCTATGAAAGATCTATCAAATTATCAGCATCAGAAAGCGCAAGTTATTTAAAAAAAGAGGCGAAATAATAAATGGTTTTATGAGGAATCTTCCGATATTGTAAAGAAAAGAAATCTAGAAAAAAATAATTTCTTACACGATCCAATGAAGTAATTTTATAACAGTTGGGTGACATCAGATGGGAAATCTCTTGATTATTAAAGAGTAAAAAAGAAGGAATATTTAAGAGAGAATATTAATGATTCTCAACTGAATATAAAAAAATAGGAGCATCAGAGAATTGTACCAGGGAATTAGCATAGAGAGGAAATGTTTCAGACTAGAATAGATATTATAATTATTATGATTAGGAATGGGTAAAAGATGCCAGATTCCAGGAGTCTATTAAATAGATGGAAACATTACTTTATTAAGTATTAAATGTACATGTAAAACAGGATATTGAAGAGGATAATTTACAGACAACAGAAGTATTATTCATAGAACCAAGTGGATTAGGAATTTAAATGCGGGTAGAAGGAAGAAAGATGTATAAATCATCAAGTTCAGTTGAGATGGGTTCCCAGCGAACTGATTAAATAAGGGAATAGAAAATTGATGGAGGAGACACATCGTTTGCTTAGTATGATTTGGGAAAAAGAGGCTCTTCCAAATAAATGGAAGGAATCAAATATCACCAATAAATAAGGAGGTAAACTGTTTGGAACAACTGTAGAGGCATCTCATTACTTTTATCTTCGTACAGAATTCAAAATTCTAACAAATATATTAGTATCCAGACTTACTACCTATATTGACGATGTAATAGGTGTTCATCAATGTGGAGTTAGAAGAAATAGGCTTACAGCAGATCAGATATTTAGTATAAGACAAATTTTATAGACGAAATACTGATATAATGGATTGTGCATCCCCTATACGTAGGCCTACATTTTAAAAAGGCATATATTTCAATTAAGGAGGAGAAGTTATATATTATCCTGTTGGAGTTCGGAATTACTAAAACGTTAGACTTACCGAATGTGTCTAATTGACATAAATAGTAGGGTGCGAGTGGGCAAACATTTTTCATGTAGGCCTGCTTTTAAATATTCACAATGGGTTATAGGAAGGAGATGCACTATCTCCTCTACTATTAAATTTTATACTATAGCATGCCGTAAAATATTTAGAGGATGAAGAAGACCCACAACTCAATGGAATTACTAAGCTGTTGGTTTATCCTGATGATGTAGTTTTATTAGGCGATAGCGAGGAGATACTAAGGGCTTACACGCACACTCTATTGAGAAACGCTAAAGAAATTTGGGCTGGAAGTAAACATCAAGAAAAGTAATATACGGCCACATATTGAGATACATTATTTAATGAAATTAGTAAGTTAATGATAGCCTAAGTGAGGGAAATTTTGAAGGAGTGGATACATTCAAATACCTTGGAACAATAATTACAAACAGGAACTATGTGATCGAAAAATTAAACATAGGTTCAATTCTGAAAATGCATGCTAATGTGCATTACAGAGACTCTATCGCCCCAACGTCTCTATAAAATACAATAAACTAAAAATACATAAAACTGTTATTAACACAGTTATATTATGTGGATGCGGAACATGGACTCTTACTTTAAGGGAAGAGAAAATATTTCAGCATTTGAGAATAAGTTCTTTTAAAAACATTTGAACTAAAGAGAGATGAACAGACAGGCGAATGGATAAGAATACATAGAAGTGAGCTGCTGATCTTTATAGGAGACCAGATATAATAAGAACAGTTAGACTCGAAGATTGCGATGGACAGGCTATGTGTCAGGAAAGGGGAATGAAAGATTGACATTAAGCATAATTCGAGGAGACTAGATTATACAAATGGTGATTGGATAAGGATATATAGAAAGATTATGTCACTGCAGCTTGATACTAGAGATTTAACAGTGCCGGTGAATTATTTAGTATGATTCCATTTTGGCGGAGAACTCTTTTTTGGATTACTTTGGTCTGATCGATTGAAGGTGAGAGAATTCAATTCTTGAGGATTTCTTTCATCCCAATATTTTTACATCCGTAAAGCCAAAGAGATTTAAAATTATGTTCCTGTCTCTGAATACGTACAGCGTGTAAAATAAAACTAGAAGCCTGGTTCATTTCCTTAGTCGAACCTAACCTTCTTGTTTCTTAAATAAACTTACCGAGTAGTGAGGCAATTTCTTCAAAGTTCCATCTCTTCTTGTAATAACTTTCTCCTATCATCTTTTATTGCTTTTCTTTTCAGATCATTACACACTCTTAAGTCGTATTTCAAGACTCCCTCGTAAAAAATACGAGTTGCTGTAAAACCCTTTCTAGAAAAGAAGTCTTCATATAGACACCTTCTCATCCAGCAGAACTAGCATGTAAAATTAAATACAGACAAGTTCATATGGAAGACTTCACAACAGTTCCATTCCTATTATATATCCATTACATTATAATCTATGGTAGAGAAATATTAACTTAATTTTACTTGGATTTTATTGTATCTCTATTGCACTCGACTTCCACCCCTTATGCTAGTACACTTACACTCTTATTTTATACTAATCAGCAATTTGTTACGACCACCAAATCAGGAACACAAATGGGAAATTCTGGGCAGACTAGGTTAAGAGAGAACTCCAAAAGATTGGGTATGGGAAAAAGGGACTGAAAATCGCAAGAATGTGTGGAGAAAAATTGGGAGGAGGTACCTAGATATAAACCGACAAAATATTTTGGCCGAATGTACGGGAAAACGATCACTATTTTTACAAAGAGACCTAAAACAAGTTTGGGGAAAATAATTTTATGTACTCAATCTAGGATTTAAATAGAGATCAGGGCTAGCTTGATTCAGGTTAGGGGCATGGAATTTTTAAAACATTAGCGACGATCACGATATACGAATGTGTCCAATGAAGACGAGATACATATATTAGGAAAATGTAACGATTTAGAATATTGGAGGCATCAGTTATTACCGGAAAGATTTCTAAATTCAAATTGTGAAAGATTGGCATGCTACGAGTTATTGGTAAGCCCAGAAAATTGGATAAACCTGAGTAGATTTCTGGACAAATCGCGGAAAATAAGAACAACACTTATTCAGGAATAAATAAATATGTTAGCAAATTGTAATGCCATTAATTCTTAATAATTCTACATAACTAAGTTAATGTATAATCTAACTGTATTGATATCAAATTGTAATATTTTTGTGTTTTCTATTTTTTTTAAATCATCAACTTATTGTAACGGACTTGTCAACAGCACGTACGGCTTACTGCCCGTGCGATCCATATTTGTAAATAACATTGTATGTGTCCTACTTTTAGTTCAATAAAGTCCTTATGTATGTATACTAATCATGGTTACATTTACGTTCGATGCTTATAGTGAAATATGCAGTATTTAAATATTGTAATGGGGTTCAGAAATATGGTCATATATTCTTTTGAACAAAGTAATATTTTATCGTAACTAAAAATAATTCACTGCTTTTCTTATCTCACCTAGTAAAATGATTTTATTATGACATCAAACGATTCAACGAAAGTGTGTTTCAGTTAATTAAATAATAACGCAAACGTTTACAATGATACCTATATTTCAATTGTTAGTCATATGCATATTGTTTCGTTGCGAGAAAATAAATATGACATTAACTAGACCTATTTTTAATTTGTCTTTCTGATAAATCCGCATTCTTATATATCGTATTATGCTTATTTTGGAGAATACATTTTTAGTTTTTTTAATGGTACATACAGTGTTACCTTACAAAAGAAGAAAAATTGCGGCCTTTAGTTTTTAAATGTTTGCTTTATGTGAACCCCTACTCTTAATTATCCGATTTTACTGGTTAAC